>JAVSBS010003715.1:105822-118426 GCA_033124195.1 Coracias cyanogaster | reverse complement strand
GGTGGCTGCCCCATCCCTGGCACCATTGCAGGTGAGGTTGGCCGGGGCTCGGAGCAACCTGCTCTAGTTGCAGATGTTCCTGCTCCCTGCAGGGGGTTGGACTAGATGAGCTTGAAAGCTCATTTAAAGATTGCTTTAAAGATCCCTTCAAACCCAAACCATTCTGTGGTTCTACGATTCTACGATTCCATGACATGACTGCCTGTCCCTGCTGAAATGGGTTCTTCCTTGCCCTGCTTCCCATTGCCGCTGAAACAATGACAAAATAGGTGAGCCTTATTGCTTTTGTGTGATTTGGCTTCTAAAATTCTCTTCTCTATAAAGGTATAAGGTATGGACATCAATATACAATAGCCTTTCCTTCTCTTTAGCAGTAAGAGGTGCAATGTAGGAAGTCCATCGCAACACAGAGGGCAGGGTGGTGCTTGACTCCCTCTTATGCACCCTTTCAGGAAAGATCCCACTGAGATTGGTCATCAAAACTAGCAAGAACTATGCTTACCCCTCACATAAATGTAGAATGAAATGGAAACTGATCTAACCTAGATGCCACTAGCACCGAGTCTGTGGCCACAGTCTAGCCTAGCTCTGCCGTCAGGAATAATGTCTCTCCCTGCAAGGTGTGAGTCACCTGAGCAGAAAATAGGCAGGAATTGATTTCCGAAAACACGAAAATATTTTAGTCTTGAAAACCAGTTGTGCAAATTTTGCCCAAAGTCTGTTTTTCCTGTGCCACGCTGGTTATAACACTTCAAGGAACTTCTGATGTCTTAAATTGTCCAAATGCCAGCAAATAGCATTAAAAATGGGGCGTGCCCGAGGTGCACCCCATAATTGTTGCTCGTACAATGGAAGGAGTCTGTATTTTGTAAATGAGTGTGCATACCCCTTATGTGATTTACTATATACCTCCAGTAAATTTTCTTGCGGGACATTTTATGGTGCCTTGTTGAATCGTGAATGTTAAGTCAAACCTTCCTATAGCCGAGGAAAATAGAAGCCAGATCTGCAGAGAGAAAGTAACAAGGAGTTTTTGTTAATGTGTATTCCTGCTCATAGTAGGAGAACAGTAATTCTACCCTAATGAAAATTAAATTTACTACCTTTTGTTTGTAGTTGTATCTTAAAAAATCCCAAACCCATACACCCTTGTTAATCACCATGAACAGCTCTCTTCAACCAACAGAATGACAAAAGAGCCCTAAAATGCTCTGGACAGTTTCCCGGTGGGTTTTTTCTTTGTTTCTTTTTTTTTTTTTTTTTTTTTTTTGAGGACTTTCTGAAGAAAATTCACATAACATGCTTTTCTTCTATGGGAAGCATGTTTTTCCATGATTCATAAACCCGCCTTTATCCAGTCCATGAAAGGACCTCTCTCCATTATGTAGACCAGAGCTGACACATTTATGTGCAAAATTGCTGGAGCATTTACACCACTATTCATCAAGGCACTGTCTGTGCTCCAGGAATATTACAATCACCTGGCACCATCAGTTTAACACACACATGCACAAATTCTTGGAAGACTGTGTTATTATAACACATAACAAAACATAACGGCCACTGCACTACTGGGCCACGTCCGTAAAAGGTTGCTTTTCCTTTCTTAATTGTATGCACAAATACAAATTAACAAATGCCACTGTGTGATTGATGTAATATTGAATAATAAGAGATCTGTGTAAAACTGGGAATATCACTTGGTTCAGGAAATTGCTAATGAGAAATACTCTTTTCATCCCCAAACTGACCAGCTGAAATCCAGCCTGTGCTGCAATAGCTGGAAGTTACACCTACCTGACTGGTTGTACATGGCCTGTGCAAGATGAATACTAATTTTTCTCTTTTTGTTTTAAAATATTTCATAGAATCATAGAATGATTTGGGTTGGAAGTGACCTCAGAGATCATCTAGTTCCAACCCCCCCTGCCATGGCATGGACACCTCCCACTAGACCAGGTTAGTCAAGGCCCCATCCAACCTGGCCTTGAACACCTCCAGGGATGGAACATCTATTTTTAATCACCGTCCTCTATTATTACCCTCCTCTGTCTACAGGTGATATTTTCTCAAGAGACTTTCCAGTCAGCCCTGTCTTCTGTCCAGGTTCATGGATGCAGTCTGTGTCCCCACCTAATCCTGCCCTTCAGAGGTGGCTTCAAGGTGCTGCCCTAATCATGAGCATGGAGAAGGTGTTGGAGAACACAGATACCCATCTCTGGCTGCTATCACATCTTGTCGTGATGTCTGGGAACAGTACACGCTGTCTTCTGCTGAGGACAGAAGGGTTATTTCTTACGCATAGGGAGCTGAAAGAGCTTGCCAAGGTCCTGCTGGCCATCTTCCTAACTTAGGGACAACACCTGAACAACTAAAATCTGAGGTGTAGCCCATACAAGAGCTTTTTTAGAGGACCAGAGTCTCAGTGGAAGCTCCCACTGCCCCAACCCCAGCTCTGTTTCACATCTGGGTGGCTCAGATGCCAGCTCTCACCCAAACCAGCTCTTCCTCTGCTCTGGGAGATGGGATCACCCTGTCCCATCACTGGGATGTGGTGGCCAGTGTGGGGCATCCAGGCATGCCAAGGGCCACATGAGCACTCTCTGGGCTTGCTCAAGGCTGTCCCAGAATGTGACCACCGTCCTCCCCAGCAGCTGGGGGTAAGGAGCTGTAAATGTAGCCACAGGCTCACCAGGTAACTGTAAAGCACAGAGGATTCATTCTGCAGCCTTGAGGTGGTCCTCACCTCACTGACAGTTGAGGTTATACCCCACAGAATACAGCTCAGTCATCCCCAGAGAGGATGGAGATGGATTTTGTAAGCGTGGAGGAGGGAGGCATTTAGCTTTCAAAAGTCGCTGTGGCTGTCAGGTGAGGAAAACATTTATTTTCATGAGGATTTTCACTGACTGTACTAGCGAAGATTTTTAAAAATTGCCTAAATAAGTATTTACATGATACTGAAACCCAGAATGGTTTCAAAGGAGCCTTTATGATCTGTCAGGTCAATAATCTGCATTTTTAAAAGTCCCTGAATACATATTTGCATGATCTGTATTTCAAAAGCTCTAGTAAATATGTATTTGCACAATAGACCATAACAATCTCTTTTAAGCCATCGTGGTCTATATATAGTGTTAATCCTCATATATTCCGAAGGAGTTTTATTTTCCAAAATAGCTTTTATTAATAAGATGTTCAGATGCTGTGGTTCTGAGGGTGATGGAAGGATGTAATCAAAAGGGATGAGGAAGGCTTTTCGTGCAATTAAAAACTGATTTAAAAGTTAGGCCGGCAGCGTAAGCAAGCACTTGGGTTTACCCCCCCTTTTAGCCCAAGAGTTTTCCCAGAAACCTCCCTCTTGGAGGATCATCTGCTGCTTTCTGCCCCATTGCAGGTAGACCGTATCCTCCTGAGTAACAATCTCTGGCAGGCAGCTGGCAAGATTTCCCATGAAAATCTTTCTGTTGTGCTCCAGGTGGGAGAAGTGAGGCAGAGAGAGGCTTTGAGCCAGGGATCTAAAGGATGTATCACCAGAGCAACATACTTATGGACCCAAATATTTTAACACCAGCATCTGCTTTGGCCAAAGTCTTGGTGTTAGCCAACAAGACTTTGGTCAAAGCCTGGAAAGAGACTGGATTGTTGGTCTGTTCTCCTGAGGAGCAAGTGATAGGACAAGAGGAAATGGCCTCAGGTTGTGCCAGGGGAGGTCTAGGTTGAACATGAGGAAAAATGTCTTCTCCAAAAGGGTTGTCAAAGCCTGGCCCAGGCTGCCCAGGGCAGTGGCAGAGTCCCCATCCCTGGAGGGCTTTCAAAGCCGTGGAGATGTGGTGCTGAGGGATGTGGTTTAGTGGTGACCCAGCAGTGCTGGGTTAATGGTTGGACTTGATGATCTCAGTGGTCTCTTCCAACCAAAACGATTCTGTGGTTCTACGTCCTTTGTCAGAGACACAGTTAGCTGCATGATGCTCATGTCTGATGTTGTCCTATAGCTGTTTTGTTTTGAGATCTCCTCTGTGACATGCTGGGACCAACCCTGGCTGGTCTGGTACTTGCATCCCTAGGTCACAACCAAATATAATGACCAAATTCTGTGTCCATCAGTTCCCATCAGCAGTTCTAGCCATGATTCTTCATCTCGACCATTGCTGGCTTTGTAAGATGTCGTATGGAATGGTCTGGTGGAGTTTTTCTCCACATATTCTGGCCAGACTTAAAGTAGCAAGTTCATCGTTTGCAGTCACAGCTGGAAATGGGTATCAGAGGTGGGGATGGGAGCTGGAGTGTCCTGGGAGAAAACCACAAACGTTCAGGTTAGGCATTCTTCCTTTCAGTTCACTTTGCCATTGATGTAGATGAGCCTCTTAAACATGAAGACTGTTTTTTTTAAAAAAAAAAAACCAAACGTTTGGAATATTTTTAAAATTTAGGGCTTTGAATACGTACACAGTTCATTTTCTATCGTGCATCGAGGCCACAATTTTCACTTACAATTTTACTGCGTAAATAGTACTTTATGTACAATTGCATTCTCACAGAACAGAAGTGAGTGTTGTATTATTCCTGTTAAGAAAAGTATTGGGAAATTACAAATACCCTGATCATAACCACTTACTTCTTTAAAGACCTGATCCTGAACTTACGCTGTCTTCTGATACAAGTACAAATTATTTGATGTATAAAATCACAGTGGGTTTGGTGACTTCAGTTGTCTTTGCCACGAACAGATATCCATTTCTCTGGCTACTTGTATTATTCCTGCATTTTTTTTTTCCTACGTCTCACATGGAATTAACTTATCTTAGCAGAATAGCTTCAATCTGAGACCTTCAGTCCCAGCATCCAGCAGTTTGCAGACCGCAACTCTTGGTTCGGATTTGGGAGGGTCAACACCTAAATAAATAAACCTCAATAAATCTTCGGTCCCCTGATCGTGGCCACCCTGCATCCACCTTGGCCCGGCACCCAGCGCAGTCAGGAGGTTTCCCTGCTGCTTTTCCTCCTCTTCCTCCTCCTCCTCCTCGCTTGAGCATATGGTGCAGGTAAGAGAAGCAGCCTGCACATATTGTTTCTGTTTGCGAAGGAAGTACACCCTGCACTTTCCCCGAACATAAATTCCGCTAAAGCAGTGTGTCATTAATCAGGTGCAGGATCTGGAAAAATCATACAGAGACTTTGTGTCTTATATTAAAAGCAGCAACTTGCGGCTGGGTAGTTTGTTTATTGAAAATGTTTTATTAACGCTGCGCCCTGCAGAATGTGAAGAATAGGACAAAATGGGATTATTTCTCCATCCACCTCCAGCTCAGATTTTCTGCGTAAACAATTTGGATCGTGAACTGTAAAAAATACACGTGTTGGTGCCGTAGCCTACACGGAACGTAAGTCTCTCAGATCACGGGAAGCGGCAAAATACGGTGCCAGGTATTTCCAGACTTAGAAGGGTTCTTCGCATAAATCTGAGTCAAAGATTAAACCGAAGCTTCGTAAAGCTCACCTGGCTTTCTCTGTAGAGCTATGAAACAGCGCCTTGGCTTCTAGATATTTGGCTTTGGATCACATGCGGATGCTTTGTGGTGGAGCCGCAAAATCCAGTCCAGCGTCAACCCAACCCCAGCACTTCAGAGCAGAGGCAGCAGCCCCCGAAACACGCACGCCTGCAAGATCCCTCATTTTTCCTACGCTGATAATTGCCTATTAACATAATGCAAATCGAAACCCCTTTCCTAATGCTAGAGCCCCGTCACACCAACATTCTCCTGCTCCATTAAAAAGACAATTTTGCCCACATAGTAATGGCAAACGTCAAACTCCGATAGGAAAGTGGGTGCCTCTAAGTATTTCATATTTTACAGGAATATGTTTTAAATGAAATACAGCCTGACAGATAAATTACACTGGCTTTTGCGTACGTACCCGGCTGATTTAGTGCTACCAGCGGTGCAGATGGTTGGCGACAACTTTGTAGGTGCTTAAACATCTCAGTACATGAAGGCAATTTTTGCACTAATGCAAACCACTTGTGGAATGACCCCTAGTATGTAATGTTTTCCATTGAGAGAACTGATTGGGACTTACAGAGAGAAAAGTAATATACAAATTACTTCAGGTAACCTGTAGCCTTTAAAAAGAAAAGAAATGCAATTATATCTGCTCTCTGCAACCGCAGCTTAATGAAAACAGAAGACTGAAATGGTCTTTCTAAGTTTCAGAACTTACAACAGGTCCCTGCTTATTAACAGAGCGGTTGTACTGGCAATTTGTTTTTGTAATTATGTTCTTTGTGGTCTGCACAGTTTTCAAATAGTGATGCAAAAAGGACAGCTGGAAATACTGCTACTTGCTTACCTAATCCCCAGTGAGAATAAAAATAGATAACAGTAAATGAGACTGTATGTAGGAAGCTAAATTAACAGTCAAAGCTGAGATTTTTTTTTAAAGACACAGTATACTTCAATGTGTGCCTTAAAAGATGGAGCTGAAATGTATTAAATATCAGTAGGAATACCCGTCCCTTTGATTACGTGAACGAGGAGCAGAACTCCTGGCTTAAAACATGCCGGTCTCGTGCAAAGCAAATAATGAGCTTGACCACAAAACACTCCCATTTTCCATGCGAAAAGCGAGCAGCGAGGCAAAATGGTTGCTTATGGAGTAACACCGGTTCTCCTTTCTGGGGTTACGCTTATTGTCAAAAGAAACCACCCAGATTTGTGTTGAAACTGTGATTTGAAGAGGCTTCAAAGGCAGTCACTTTTCTAGGGCCAGCATTTTACCTGGCAGTGGGGAGCTGTGTGAGCATCCTGGCTTGAGATGGTGAGGCTGAGCCTCATGGGAAGGCCTGGAAATAGTCAGATTTGGAGAAACTCAGCCAACTTTAGAGAGTCTGGAAATGTATAAATTCCAGCTCAAGGCTCGTACAGCCACACAATCAGTCTTTGCTTGAATATCCTTCCTTGGGTTTTCTGAGCCCAACTTTCCTCACTTCGTTTTAATTTGCAAGAATTGTGCTGGCACTTGCCGTTGGTATCGAAATCTGTTCAGGGCTTCAGTGTTGAAGGACAGAGGCCACCTGTAGCTGCACTCTGTGGATGCACCTTCCCTCCACGAATCAAGGGCCACCAAGGCTTTGGAATTTTAGATTAACAAGGATTCTACCTGCATTTGCGTAACTAACTAGTGAGCCAGGCTACTGGCGGGTATCAATCAGCATTTCATTATGCCATTCTGCATTAGCTGAGGATGTGACCTGTGCTATTCCCTCCTGCAAAGCAACATCTCGTAGCTGTCATTTCATTGAAGCTATCAAGGTAAATGCATGATGGAGCGAGGAGCTGACATTTGCTCGGGGAAGCTCGCAGGAGCAGCGGGCAGCTCCCAGCCCCGCGCCCGCAGCCTCCCCGCTTGCCGCGGAGGAAAGCAAACCCTCAGCGCTTGTGAACTTCGTTTCCTGACATCCTCTTTCTTCTTGAATATTCCTCCCAGGTCTGGGAGTGAAGAGCTCAGCCGCAGAAAATCCAAACGCACAAAGCAGAGCCAACAGGAAACTCGCATTTTACCAAAAGCGAGAGCCAAGTGAGATCACGGTGCTCATGCTCCGGCTGCAGCGTGGGTGCGGCGGGGTTGTGGGAGGCCAGTCCGGGGTCAGACAGGTCCAAGGGCTCTGTCCTTAAGGTCCTGATCTGGAATAAACTGAAATCAAAGGGAAGGCTCACCTTGGTTTAAGGGAAGGCTTTGAAACAGTGCCTTTGAGTGTATTATTTTCTGAATGTGTCCAAAAGATCAATGAGAGCAGACACCTTGGAAAAGGATTCCTTGCAGTCCTGCAGCGGTTTTCTGCAGTTCCAAGTACTTTGAGAAGTACCTACAGGGCTTACCTCTTAGCTGCAGCTTTATACCCGCAGCTTTCTCTAATGCATCCATTCCTCTTTATCCTGGTAGTTAATGAACAATCTCCTAAAATAAATAAAATCCCTCTGCTTCCCAGGATTTGGAGAGGAGGGTGCCTGCTCCTAGACTGTGCAATTTGGCTGTGTGGGAAGGGGGTCTTTTGTTTGGTTTATTTTTTTTTACTTTAGTATTGAGGAAGCCAATATGAAGTGCGTTGTCATGTCCTCGAAGACTTGGTTTGCTGCCTCTGAGGCCGGGTAAGAAAAGAACAAGAGGAAAGCCACTTGATTTTGTGCCCGCAGCAAAGCTAAGCAATTCAAGGCCAGAGTAAACACGAAGCAAATGGAAAAAAAAAAAAAAGTGTGAGAGAAGAGAGGTGCTGTGATTTAGCAATGAGCAGGGCTTGGAAAGAGCCAGAGGCTTGGTTGCTTGCCCCTGGAGATGCCTGGGCTGCCATACCTGCTGGCGCTGCCCATCTTCCCGGCTCCAGGCAAAGCCGTATCCTGAGCCAATGTTCATGTATTCCAGGGATGCTCTGTCACAGGTTGTTTCCAGCTCCATTCTGCTGCTCCGTGCCGGTAGTAGCTGGGTGTTTCTGATCACCTCCACAAACCTGGCTCTGTTCCACCCCTCGGTCTGACTCCAGATGGCAGGATGAGGTTTCCTTGGTTTGTTCTGTACTACAACAGACTTTTAAACAGTGTTTTGTTGTGACCATTTTCTAGCCCTGAGCCGAGCTCCGCTCTCAGGAAGATCACTGCTCAGAAAAGCAAAAAAATCCCCCAAAGCTGATAAGAATCGAATGTAAATGGCTTATGGGGGTCTACATTTGAGCTTTGGTTCTTGTGTCATCTCCGCATATTTTGGTGATATGTGGGATACAGAGATATCTGAACCAAATATGCTGGAGACACTCAAAATTTGCCTGAACAAAGCAATCTGATCTAGTTAGATCTGCTGTTAGTGGGAGGTGGGACTATACGAACCCTTCCAGTAAAATTAGCAAACCCTAAAAATCCCTTATTGATGGTCTTAAAAATTGACTTGTGAGATGGGAACTTCAGTCATATAACCCATACCAGCAGGTATATGCAAAGCTATAGATTATGCATGGCAATATAAAATCCCCCAAATGTACCTTATTCTGGATATTTCGTCCGCCAAACTGAAGTATTAAGAACACTTTGAGAAAACAGAAACAAAGACAAAAACAAACCACAATTTTCTTTCCTCTGAACTAACAGAATCAGGACAGAAACAGCCAATAGTCATAGAGGATGGTAGCTCCAGAAGAGGGGCAGTCTGGATGTTCAAAGTGAAAAGGATTTTCAGGATTATGGACCATTCCTCATGTCCTCCTGGCTTGCAGCTCCCCTCCAAAAGGAGATGGGAAGCCAAGGTGGCTTCTCTCTCCCTCTGGTTAAGGAGCTGGTCAAAGTGCATCAGCTGCTGAAGTTTCAGCCTACAAGAGCTAACGCACAATCCAAAATACTCTGCAGTTGGGACACCAGGGTAATTTTCAGGGAAACCATTTGCTGGCAGTATTAACCATGTTTCCTGCTTCTCTATTGCAGCTTCCAGGCCATGATGCTGCAGATTCACCAAATAAAATCTGAAATCACAGTTCTGGGACACAGACAGAGCTTGGACTAAAGAGCTGTGACCTGTTAGTGTGGTACGATGCATGTTGTTGCACATGCTGCCAGGTAGTCATAGGAGGCTTCTGAAGTCCTTCAGTGGCTCCAAATCTGGGGGGCAGATCAAGACTTCTCAACATTTTAAAGACTGTTCTAGCAACAAGAGCAATACTGTGTTCAGACCAACAGCAGAACTTGGATGTAAGGAGCCCGGGGGAAATTTAGTGACACTTTCTGCTTCTTTCACTTACAGACACTTACAGCTGACACTGTGATCTCATAGGGCCTGCTCTGAGCAGGAGGTGGGACTCCATTTGTTTCTCAACACCACAGGTCACCCTCCACCTTCCCATTTCTTCTCCTATCTACCCACAACATTTCACAGTCTTTCTGGATTTCATCTTTCATGGAATTGTGGAACGGTTTGGATTGGAAAGGAGCTTTCAAGGTCATCTAGTCCAACCTCCCCTGCAGTGAGCAGGGACATCTGCAACTAGAGCAGGTTGCTCAGAGCCCCATCTTGGCATTAAAGGTCCCGAAGGCTGCAAGGCAGGAACGATGCAGCAGCTGTGGTATAGGGTGTGTGCTCTGCAGACATTTCTAAACAGATCTCAGTTGTCCAGCTCCCTGAGACTTTCTTCTCCTGTACTTTCCTCTTGTTTCTCCTGTCCATCTTCTCAGCATTCAGGATATATAGTTTTGACCCTCCCTATCACTCCATGTCTGCAAGGACAAGGCAGGAGAAGTCAGGATGGGAAACACCTTCCTGGATTACTCAAAGTCCTGGACTCTTTGTAGGGAAAGCCAGATTCAAACTCAGGTGTGGTCTTCACCCACACAAACAAGTTTCCAGTCATTATTAAAAAATATTGAGCAGGAATAGTCTGCTCCATCCCTGGAGGTGTTCAAGGCCAGGTTTGATGGGGCCCTGAGCAACCTGGTCTAGTGGGAGGTGTCCCTGCCATGGCGGCGGGGTGGAACTAGATGATCTTTGAGGTTCCTTCCAACCCAAACCATTCTATGATTCTGTGAACAGTCTGCAGTGGAGTGAGCCCCATTGCACTGCCAGGGGGAGGGGGGCTCAGCATCCTTCTCTCACTGCCTGGATCAGACCTCGGTGTTCTGGTGAGCAGGTCAGGATGGGCTCAGCGCTTCCCATAATGAATCCCCTTGGTGCTGGCAAGACCTGAGTCCTGTCCCTGCGGCGGGGACTGCTACCCCGACAAAATTAAAAAGATCAGATTTACAAGGCGGATAAAGCCGAAACGTCCCCCGAGGCAACGTGCCTGCTGCCACCTTGGAAAGAGCTTGGGGAACAGGGGACGAGCTCTGCGGCTGAATGCTGGGGGGGGGGTTCTCCCCCTTTTCCCGTGCAGGAGCAATGTGCCATCTCCCCCCAAATGCAGCTGAGCTGGCAAGCGCGATGCCAGCATCTGTGTGCCAGCTCTGCAGGGCTGTGTGTGCCGCTTGTGATCCATCTGCAGAAGGCAGCATGTGCCAGTGGCTGTGCACGGGGAGGGCTGCGCGGGGACTCCATTAGAGGAGAAAGTCCATTGCATAATTAAAAAAATCCCAAAAAACCTTGTTTTTTACATGTTACCCTGATATTTTTCCGTCATCAGTTTAAAATTCCCCATTGGCTTTAGTCAAGCTCAGGGGAGATTCATGAGCTTGGTCAATTTAGGGATTTTTTGGGGAAAAAGAAAAAAAACAAACCACAACCCAGGTTATTTTTTAAAATTAAAACAAAGGGAGAAGAAAGGAGTTTTCTGCCAAGCAGGTTTTCCCAGGTTCTCATAGCTCTACATTATGTGGCTCCGTGTCTGGAGCAGGCTCCATGCCCAACTTCCAAACGACCTGGAAAGGGTCCTAAACCAACGTGGCTGCAGGCAAGTGGGAGCTCGGCTCAGTAGAGGAGACAGACAGGAATCCCAAATTGTGAAACCTGCCTCACCTCCAAAAAAGCAAAAAGCTCACAGGCTCCAGGCTTGTTTTAAAGGTATTTAGCGACATTGTTTTTCCTGGAGATGTCTAAGTAAGACTCAGCTTAAAGCCCTTACTTCAAAAAAAAAAAAAAAAAAGTGAAGTTATTCTATCATCTTGTTATCTCTTGTAAAAAAAAAAAACCAAGCGGTAAATACACAGCAACAATTGCTTTTTACCTTCTCATCGCTCCAAATATTGAATCTAGCCATGGTTGAGTCCCAGATGGTGAAGCATTTAACTTCATTTTCTAACCTCTTTTGGGGCTCAGTTTAATTTATTAAGAGGTTACTCTCAGGACAGATCACGCGACACGTAAGTGTAAATTGAACCAGGTATATCTGTGATTTACTAACTGGGTGACTTGCAAGCTCAGAAATAGTAGTTCTCTCACACATGCTGCAGCCGGACAGAAGTCATGCGTGTGTGTCAGATGCCTGCAGGGATCGAGTCTGAAATCTTAAGTCTTTCCTTGCCTGCAGTGGTAGCACGTCTCTAGCTACCTCTCTTCTGAGCTATACAAGCAGCAAGCTCAAATTTCATCTCCATTCATGGCTTTAGTCTTGGCCTGGAAGTTCAGTAGTCACCGTGAGAAACGCCATTAGCTCCTCCAAGTTCAGAACAAGCGGTATTTCCTCTCTTCCCTCTCCTGTTGCAATAATAGAGCATGTCGCCTGATCGTACTGGTACCTGTTGAGCTGAGCATGCACCAGAGCTGGAACGTCATCCTTGTTTTCTCACTCTTTTTATGTTTCTTTAAGTATTGCTTCTCATGTCATCTTCTTCTTTTTGTATAGGAATGGGGAACAGCACCATCCCCTGCATGCTGCCCCACCACATAGAGCCACCTCTGCCTGGCTCGGGGTCCTTGGGCATCTTTGTTCCTCAGGGTCATGATACTAACAGCAGCTCTTGTGTTCACCATGCTAGTTTCACAAGCCAGAAATCAAAAGAAGTGTGGGCAGCAGGGCAAGGGAGGGGATCCTGCCCCTCTGCTCCGCTCTGGGGAGACCTCCCTGCAGTGCTGGGGCAGCTCTGGAGTCCTCAGCACAGCAGAGACATGGACCTGCTGGAGCGGGGCCAGAGGAGGC
>JAVSBS010003715.1:79098-105487 GCA_033124195.1 Coracias cyanogaster | reverse complement strand
TGAGGTTGGCCGGGGCTCTGAGCAACCTGCTCTAGTTGCAGATGTCCCTGCTCCCTGCAGGGGGGTTGGACTGGATGGCCTTTAAATGTCCCTTCCCACCCAAACTGTTCTATGATACTATGAAATTTTCACCATCACGGGCCAATGCACACCATTTGAACAGCTGCCCATTAGTAAGCCCAGGGCAGAGTTGGTGTCAAAGCACCATCTCTCTCATTTGTTGGCTCAGGGTTCATGCCTAGCAGAGCTCTGAAATAAAGCCTTTCCAGAGGATATTGGGAACCTCGTAGCTGTTTCCCAGATGTAGAATGAGTGACCAAGGTCTTCACTGCAAGCAAAAGAAGAGGAGCGCATGCCAGGGAGAGATGATGTACATGACAGAGCTGTTTTCTGCTCGGCCACAATTTCATTGTAGCTTTTGAAATGCACCAGCGCTGCAGTTACAAGTTTATTCGTATGCGAATTCCAGCTGTTGATTGTGTGTCTTACCCACGAGCAGAAAACCAAACCACTTACTGAGGCTGAGAGCCAACGAATTTCAGACTTCCTCATGGAAGAACCTCCACCCGAGCTGGAGCTGGTGGCCGTGGCCAGCGAGGACTCATGGCACAGAGCAGGACGATGCTTATGGCATGGGGAAAGGCGACCTGCTGTTTGGCAGGGGACCGGACTGTGTTGCCACAGCTGGGGGGAGCTGAAGAGCTGCTGAAAAGGGCTTTGGTTTCAATAAACCTCTTCCTCTAAGGCAGGGGTAGGGTTTAGTATCGGGGAAGGGGGAGTGCAAAGGAACCGCCATATGTTTGGGGCCAGTCATTATAAATTACGCCCGCTTTTGCCCCGGCGCTGTGTCAAAGATGAAGTGAACGTGTTTTATTAGTAACAGAGAGAAACTCAGGCCTTTAGCTCGGTGGGGTGGGAAAGGAGTGGCTGGTTAGGGAGGTCTTCCCAGCATCTCCCACAGATAAGGCCAACCCTGCCACCCTCGAGCAGCACCTTGATCTGGTGTTTTGCAAGACGGCAACCCCTGCCCCTTTGCTTTTCCCCGTCCAGTGCTCATACTTGATGTTTAAATCAATTACATAGACTTTTAAGTCTCTTTCACATGCCAGCACATGGCCCTTGTAAGCCTTCAGGGTTGGGGGCAAGGAGGCGGGGGGGTGTTGCCTTTTGCGAGCAGTATGTACATTAATTCCAACGTAAAGAGCCGCAGTAAATCACTTAATGCCTGAATCAAGCTAGTTGTTGTTGTTTTGGCGAATTGGGACCATATTCGGGACTATAATAACCTAATAATGGACAGTGCAGGCATAGACCACACTGTAAAGTATATTGTAGGGGAATATGGTAATAGTCTGAAATGGCAATTCTCCTAAATAAATAGCACATCAACTTACTTAAACCTAATCATAAATGGGACAAATTGGACCCATGTGCAAACAGAAACTTGAGCAGAACGCAGGAGTTAAAGAAGCCATTGTTTCCCAGCCTGACCCTGGGCAGAGAAAGCCTGTGTCAGGTTACATCTGTTAAAATGATTCTAATGCCAGCCCAGTATTTTAATTATAAATATATAAAACATTTAATAAGAAGGCATTCTGGGCTTACTAAGCCTTTAAAAACTGGATGTGGGCGGAGCGGGTAGAACGGTATTCCATGTGCCCCAGACAGAGTGCCAGCATATAATGATTGAATGTTTTCCTGTAATAAATTGAAAAAATCTGGTTTGTAAGAATGGATCCAAATCACTTGGCATTAGAAAAGTAATTTGTTACCTAGCTTCCTCTTGGAAACGGACTGCTTCCAAGTTTGCTGGAACTTAGTTTCTAGGGACTGCGATGTCCAAAAAGAGAAAGAAAGAATGACCAGGTTGCTCATGGCTCTGATGTCACACACACACACACACACGCTGTTTTTTCTCCCTCTCCTGTTTTTTTTTTCTTCCCAGTTTTGCTGTCCTCCCTCTCATGGCTCCAAACACAAGATTCAGCAGCCAAAAAAGAAAAAAAAGAAAAAAGAAAAAAAAGAGGTTACTCAGGACAAAAGCCAGATCTATAGCCACCTTCTTTGTACCTTTCCAAATCTCAAGCCTGCTTAATTATGATTAATTGCCACATGGATAATCAGATACAGTTTCAAAAGGTTGGAGATGACAGTCCAAGGACACCAGGGAAGAAGGAAGGTTCGCCTTTGTTACAAGCAAAAAAAAAAAAAAAAAACATAAAAAAAATACCAGGTCCCTTCCTCAGCCCATAACCTTTTCTTATTTTAACAATTCCAAACGGAATTAATACCATCAGTATATTGTTCCTGCTCCTGGGAATTGAACTTCAACTGTACAATTTCTGCAGCTGTCAGTTTTTTCAGCCCTCCTGTCAATAACGCAATGTTGGGGTGCCCTTCTTCTTGAATGAAAGCAGTTTCAAGTTTCTGCTTTATGTCTGTGCTTTCTGGGTGGTGTGACATGATGAGAAAGTATATAAAAAAAAATAATAATAACAGCAGTTAAAAAGCTTCCACTCTTGACTTAACTGGATCAAATGTAATAGACTACAGTCTTTTCTCCTGATTTCCTTTGCTTGTTTTAGAAAACATTGTGAGGAGTGCGGGAGATTTTGTCTTGCCAGCTCTTTCCTCCATTTAAAATCCCTTTGGCTAAGTCAAGGATCACAGTATGTCATTTCCAGCCTAACAGAAGTGCTGGGCCTTGTTCAGCTCCTATTACTAGGAGGCAAATCCCTAGGTTGCAGGCGCCAGTGTTTCTGCGTTTGGCTCCTTTCCCAGTATTGTTTCCTTCATTACATTCCAGAGTGCCTCTCAGCCAGTTAATGTTTGCACTGGGAGGTCCAAATATCCAGCAATCAGCACTGAACTTTTCTCTTTTTGTTGAGAATTGCAGGTTTCAAATGCAATCACCGGCTTTAAAGGAAAACTTGCAGGTGAACACAACGGCGCTAATTTCCATTTTATTCACAAACAGTTATATTTTTCTGCAGTTTCTCCATATGCACTCGTAAAACGCTTTCAGAAGATGCCTGGCTTTTTCCCGAGCTTGTAGGGGCTGCAGTTTTTTTATGGATTTGGGGGGTATCCGCTGCCGTCCGCGCCCCTCTCCCATGCACACCGCTGCGCATTAACGCCGTAACTCCTGTGCTTGGGCATTATCTCTGAACGTTACCCCTAATAGTGCAGTCGCATTCTCATTTTTATTAAAAATAGAGTGAGCCGACAACGGGTGCAGTGATTTGTGTGGCGTGAAGGGTCGGGGTGTCCGCACAGGCTCACGCTTCGCTCCTTGTGGGCACAGGGTGGGAGGTTTGGTCTCTACGTGACTTTTGGTGTCATTTAATTGGTAAGACTAAGGGCACGTTCCAGCCTTTTGTGCTGTTTGCAGGGAGGGGATTCATACCCTGCGTTTTCTGTGAGTGCTGATTTTCTCCCATGTCTGACTGGGGGTGGCTTGAGGTGGCTCCAGGGGCTCTGCTGAGATGCACCCAGGATGGATGGTCACCTCTGAGAGCACCACCCCTATTCTCCTGCCTCCAGAAAGTCCTGTAAACAGCGAGAACACTTCCTGTGCATTGGCCCTTTATTTTCAGAAGCAGTGTCAGGCTGTACCTTAGGCGATTTGCATTGTACTCTAGGAAAGACTTTGGTAAGACAGCCCCGTCTAGTTTGCTTTCTGTGGGTCTACTATTAAGTTTCAAGCACCATCCATGGGTCATAGGCTCAATTAAGCAATTAAAAAACTCCTCAATGTCGTGGGGGAAGGAAAAAAAAACAAAGTACAGGTTGGGAAATCCTCAGTGTTTTCCACAAAGCCTCCAGCTACACTTCCACCCATGATCATATGTCATACGGATGGTGTCATAGCGTCCTAAGGGTGCTAGCTCACAGCGATGCTATCGAATTCAGGGAAGTGTATATGCTCAGAGAGAATACTAATGTTAACTCAGCCTAAATAACAACACTGCCAAAGGAGGAAAGCAAAAGATGAAATACAGTGGATTTCAGGAGGCAACAAGCTCTCATTTATTAAGATCACAGGCATTTTACAGGTTACAAATCATAAGGCAGAAATAACTTTATAATATACAGGTCAGGAATGTGCCTGGGATATTGAGGAACTATTTCCTTGGCAATAATCTGCCACAGATAGTCAGGAGCGTGCATTTTCTGGCACAACAAATCATCGCTGATTAATTTTGTCTGCCTTTGTCTCAGAGAAGCAACGAGACACTTCACTGTGTGTTGTGTGCTCACTCTACTTCCGCGCTATTCTTTCTCAATGCATAATTTTTTTGCAAGATAGGCCAAACACAATACTCTTTGTTGTACCTCTTTGACATCATTTTTGCCTGAACACAGCGTGCCTGCAACTCGAGGTGGTTAAATGTGCAAAGCTGAGGTGGAGCCTCCTGGGGCAGCCCAGCTGGGAGGCTGACAGTGGTCCAAGCCCATCAGAGGGGAGCTGGGGGAGAGGAGCAGCCACCCTTTGCCACCACTGGAAATGTGCCCGTCTCCACATCTGGTGAGGAGGTGCTGAATGGCACCTTCACAATGGGCCCAGTAGCGGCAGCAACAAACTGGAAACTTTTTCCTCTCTACTGGCACTCAGGCACAAGTGGAAATTACTGCAGGAACAAAACCTGGAGGTTCTCACTTGAGGAGCAGCAAAAGCAGTGCTGGATGCAGCTGCGAAGCTGAGGGAAGGACCTTATGGAATTGTGGCATCTCCCTCCACACTTTATTTATTGCAACCGAGAGCCAGCCGGGCTGGATGGTGGTCTGCCTCATCGGCCTCATGTAGGAACTTCAAAGCATCCCCATAAGGACAATAGATATGATAAATGCTGAAGGCAATGTCAAACCCCATAACTTTCCTAATATTCCTAACATTAATATTCACAGCTACTAAACATCAACAGCTCAGAAATGGAGTATCTCCAAAGGAGATGCAAACTTCTTCAGGCTCCCGGTGCCATTGGTGTGAGACAGCCACGAATGTTATCATTGCTGAATGGGCTCTCCACGGTTTCTGTGCTTTTGCTAGAGATTCCCAATTCCGTGTTTGTTATAGTGAATCACTCTGCAACAAGCTGTGGGAGAGACTTTTCAAGAAGTGAGGTTGATGTGGTAAGATAGAGCTCAGGAGGATCCAGGCAGGCAGGATCCTCTGCTGTGATGGGCAAACACGGGGCAGAAACGCCTGGAGGAGGGAGATTTTGGAGATTTGTTGAAGGGCAGGAGGAGGTGGAGGGATAAACGGTGCCCTTGCAAAACTGTAATTGCAAGTTAATAAAAGTGTTTTATTTAATGGTTTGCGAGATTTGGAGAGAAGGATGACTTCTAACTTCTGTTGCTCCCCATCCGTGCTTCAAATCCCCTCCATCGTGCCAGGCTCCTTGGCTCAACACTAAGGATAAGTAAGAATCAGGTTCTGGGGGGGAAAACGTGGTAGAACAAGGTCTGGTGATACAGATCACCCACAATCTGCAGACAGTTTGTATTGAGGGCATGCCAGTTCAGCCCTTTCAGCCCTTTGGTCAACATACTCATGGAGGGGCTTATAACTGCCCAGGGAAGCTCCTGGGCTTGACTTGACCTCCTTGGCTGAAGCTCGGTTGGTTTTGTTTGTCTCAGCTATGACAACATCTCCCAAAGTCTCCCCCTACCCATATATCTCCCAAATGAGAGAAAAACGATGAACCCTGCCCCTGTGTGCTGCTGTCGTGGGTGGCTGCAGCAATTCCTGGTGCTCCTTCTTGCATTCGGAAAGTGGAGGAGACTTTCATGGAAGAGCTCCATAACTAAGGCTGATAGAAAGCTGGAGAGGCGGCCTATTTCTCTCTTTACCTAACTTCTCTTCCGTTTGATTCAAGTCATCATGGAAAATAGCATTTGCTCTTAGAGTTTCTGTTGTCAAGGCCTTCCTCCTATTTGCATTCCGCAGTCCCCCACCTTCACCCTCATCGTCTCTCTCCCTTCAGAATTATAACCAAACCAAAACCAATGTGTTCATAACATTTCCTCCAATTCCAACAACAACAACAACAAAAACCAAAAAACCAAACCCGAAAGAAAACAAACAGCTCGCAGATGCTGATTTTCTCACTTAGCTGCACATATTTTAGTGTAATTCTCTCTGATTCTCTCCCAAGACACCCACCTGACCTTCCCTTCTCTCCAGTCTTTCCCAGTAGTGGCCAAACCCTGCTAATCATGTACAATTCAGCCCATGGAAATAGGCTCCAACTAAGAAATTTACCCTTTGACCTTAACGCCTTCACATGCACAACAGAGACCAAGAAATGCCTTTGCTAAAAGGAATGCATTTTCCTTGGCAAAACATGATTTTTAGACCCAATTAATGCCACAAAGAGGATTTTTTTTTCTGTTTCACAAAAGCCACACAAATAAAAACAATTCCATGATTTTAGAAGGTAGAATGGCAAAATGCATTTTCCAAGAATTTGCAAGGAACGAAAAATGAAACGCTCTAAATATTTTCACTTCTCTCTCCGTAACTGGAAGTGATTTACAAGCATGAATTCATTCTTAATTAATGCACTGCTACGAAGCAAGGATTAGTTAGCTCAGAATTTTTCTAAGTTGTCTATAGACAATTTTGTTGGTAGAGCATCTCCAGAGTGCATCCTTCTCCATTTCTGGTGGGAGTCAAAATTCTCTGTGGTGACCAGAAGAATAATCTACGTAGGGGGGAAAAAAAATAAAAAAGTTTGGAAAACAGTTGAAATTAATTTTATCTGCCTTTGTTATCTGAAAATAAGGAGGAGGCTGAAGACGATCCAAGTAGTCAGTTTTTTGTGGATCACCAGTGCTGTGCAGGATACCAGTCAGCCAGGAGTGGTCCAGGCACACGTTGAGCCGGGTGGGCTGAGGTGCAGAGAGCTGAAGTGTCCTGCTCACACACCACGTCTGTTGAGAGACCTGGGAACAGAACGTTTCTGCTTTTCCCATCCACAAAGAGCAAAGCTTCTATTTTGCAGTCTAGATTACTATTTTCTTTTTCAGATTAAGGAAAACAAAAATGAGAGGGAAGGAAAACTGGTGACTCATGGCAGTTTCTTCGCTGGAGCCCAGCTGCCCTTGTCACAGGAACATGACTCTTAGAGCCTGCATCCAAAATTCATTGCAAAATAAAACCGAAACTTTTTAAAAAACGGGCAGGCTAAATGATGTTTCTAATTCTTCTTTAATATGTATTTGTAAGTGTAGGTCCAGGCTCCAGCCAGGATCAAGGGTAGGACTGGAAACTCGAGAGGAACTCAGTTCTTGTGAAATTTTCAGAAACATTTTGCAAACCTGCACAGGCTACATTGGCTGGACAAGCTTCAAAATCAGTATGCGCTTTGTAAAGCTTTGATGCTTCTGGACCTTCTGGGATTCCTTCAGTGGCAGGTCAGTACAACAGCACCCGCACACCAGCCAAAGGTAATATTGCATTTTTTTTCTCTGGTATCGTTTCTGAAAATGTGCAATATGTCCTGAGTCAAATGATCCCAAATGAGGAACAAAAGGACTATGTACACGTGTAAACCCACTCCAAACTTTTGTGGGGCAATCTCTCCAATTTAGGAAAAACATTCCTTGCTTTGCTACGATCTCTCGGCTTTCAGAACACTCAGACCTTACGCCTGACTTGCTGAACTTTGAATTGCCACCTCTCTGATACTGATAATTTACTCATTAGCCAAGTGCTGTACCGCTTCAAATAAACTTACAGCTTGAGGATAAACCCTCCTCATTCAGGAAACCTGTTCAGAAGTGGCATTCACCGGATGGAGAAGTGTCTCATAAGCCTAAAGCTTGAGCAGCTTCTTAAATAAGAATAACGTGGTTGGTGCTGTACAGTGCCTCAAAGAGGAGAGGAAAAAAGTATGTAAGGGAATCAAGAAAAGAATCAAGACAAGAGGTGCTTCTGAAGTGCCTTTTAACTCATCCCGAGTTAAATAGAGGGAAAGTTTTGCTCTGTCAGTAAGCCAAGTGTGATCGATATTTGCGACCTCCCCTTCATTTAATAAGCAAGCTCGGGAAGAAAACCGTGCAGAAGGAGAACAGGGAGACAGTGCAGAGGAGAGTGGGAGATGGGAGGGAGAGAAAGATGACCTGGTTTTGCTTCCACGCTAATTTTACATTACTTCAACTATATTTAGTTACGTTTCTATTTAATAGGCTTGCAACTGTTGGACTGAGATTTTTATTGTTGTTTTCAGAGTCATTTAAATTTCCAAGACTTGGTGGTTGTTGGTGGTTTGTTTTCTTTTTTTCCTAAGACTTCGTGACCTTCTTCCATGAGTTTATTTTAGATATAGTGGAATGTCCCAGAGAAAATTCCAAATGGTCCTTAATATATGAAATGTTTCCAGAAAGGAGAAATTCTCAGTGGACTATGAAACTATTTTTCAATCATGGTGTATGGCACACAAACCACATCTGAGTTTTTTTTTCAGTAGGAAACTATTGCCCAGTGGGTTAAAAGAAAATAAAGGATAATGGGATTTTTCCGTAAGGCTGGAGCTGTTCGCAGGGGTTTCGTCCCCACTAGATGTCACTGGAACTGTTTGAAATGTTTGGAACAAACAACCCCAAATTCCTCAGGCTTTGAGCTTTCTTAAAAACCTGAGACTTGGAGCAAGTTGCTTTCAAGTTCTACTCTGCCTCAGTGAGCTTTGCAAGGGAATCTTGACTGATAGATGATTAATAATGCAAAGTTCATGGTTTGGCACATATTTGGGGAAAATACAGGTGAAACTTGTGACGTTTGGCCTTTTTTTGTTCTTCTTTTGGGAAAAGCCAATGAAATAAAACACCTGGACACAGTAAGCATCTGACTGGGAGATCTTCAAAAGAAGAACCAAGGTCCTGAAGAAAATGCGTTGTGCCTTCTCCTGAGGTAGCAGTGACCCAATGCTGGGATGGCCACACCATGGTGCATCGTTAGGGTTTGGATGGTCATCTAATCCCCCATAAAAATAAATAAATAAATAAAAAACCCCCAAACAAAACCAAAAACCTGCACCAACAGAGAAATTCTGACAACTTGCATCATGAAATTTTCCATGGCTGTCCTCCTCAGCAGCACCAACGTTCACCCCATGCCACTAAGGAAAGCAGCTCCTTCTCAGGTTATTAGGTCTACTATTAAAATTCTCCCTGTAGTTCCAATTGACTACAGGAATCTTCTTCCATTCTTATTCAAAATTCAGTTTAGTGTGATTATGTGGCCATGCATCAAATATGGCAGTATAATATGTCCTTTCATCTACTTGCCATAATACATCCCTTTTAGTGCCACATAAATCCCTGAAAATATTGCTGTCTTCTGCTCTTGAGATTCTTCACGTGCCTCTTTGCCTTACTGCCTTCCTCTTCTATTGTTTCTCCAAGCTGAATTAATTCACTTCGTTTTCCCTAACGTCGCTGCTCTGCTCTTGCTGCTGCTCCTGTGAAGAAACGACCCTTCCAGAGCATGACAGGAGCCAAGAGCAGCCCAGCTGCTGGCACAGCACCCTTCCCAGCAGCACCACCAGCTTGGCTCTCCTCTTGTTGGAAGCGGCGGCTGCTCCCAATCGCTCCATCTCCTCCATCCACGGTGGTGGGGAGCAGCTCCTGGCTGGCAATGCTTGCTTGTTGGAGCAGCGGCAGATGTCCTCGCGGAGCTGAGGAAGCTGTAATTGAGGAATTACAGGAGTCAGCATGGTGCTCCTAATCCTCCCAGACCAAAGCAACACCCCGGGGATGACAACGGGTTTTCTCCTTTGCTGCAGCAGTCAGTGCGTGTGCTGCTGCTGGGAGACCCACCAGTACAGCAGAGGCTCTGCAGCACTGCCCTGGGGTGCTCAAGAGATGTTGTTTTATTTCCAGCGACAATTTAACCCACGCAAACGGGTTACATTACAACAAGCTGCCTTCATTTTACATAGATAACTACGAGTAGATACCGTAAAGATCTCTCCATCCACAAAAATCTTTACACCAACATTGGTACCTTCTTCTTCCTTATCATTGCTCCTTTTTGTAACTCTTTCCCTAGGGTTAATCGTGTCTTCATCACGTTGGCTCCTCACCTTGCTCCAGACAGGTGGTGGAGGACACCAGCCTGGTCGTGCCCCATGGCAGTGGCATGGTCCCACACACCTGCCCAGCTACCCTCCTGTGTTTCACAGAGCACACGCTGGCTTTGACTTGTTTAATTAATTAGTAACCTAATTGTACCACTTCAGCATAACCCCCTAGTAGGCACAGTTGACTTATCTGGGGCAGGCACAACAAAAAAGGGTCTATTCCTTTAGACAAATCCTGTATTAAGTTGTTATTATATTAAGCCAGGAAAAATTTCAACCTACTCAATATTCAGTAAATTTAAGAAAAGGAATTGAAGCTACTTGCCTATTTTTATATGTACTCCTGAAGACATTTTCCAATTTTTTTTTTTATGGTTTAATTAAAGCCTCATGGCAATGGAATGCTTCTTTCTACCTACTATGCCAGTGGTTAAAAATTACGGGGCTTCAAGTACCCTGCATGCCTTTAATTGCTCTGCTGAAGATAAAAGAGCAGCGATATTTTTATCACAGCTGTTCCAGCAGGCAAAATTAAAAATGCCCCTTGCCCACATGAGCAGAGCAAGCCACGAGTGGGGCCACAGCACCCACCTTGCCTCCATCCCACCGCCCTCCAGACCTCCACCCGTGACCTGCGATTTTGCAGCCCATTTTGGGGAACATTTCACTCTGCTGCACATCCTGATGAGCAGAGGAACTTCCACACCCCCCTTCTTAACATTTAAAAAAAAAAAAAAAAAGTGTAGAAATCTCTAAATTAAGAAAGTACTGGAAGAGAACATTCAGCACAGGACAATGCAGAGGAAGGTTACAAGTATATTAGGATAAGGGCACCACAATTATATGAAGAAGTCTGGAGAGAAAAGATTACATTGTTCTGACAACAACATTTTTCAAACATTTAGACCTTTAATATCATTAATTTAAAGTACAAGATTAAATATTTTATGCAAATATTAGACAACAGCAAAGAGCTCCGCATATTAGGATTTAAAACAAATTGAAAGCATGCAAGACATATTCATTTCTTAAGCAGTTTAGTTAAAAAATCGGTATTGTCTCTATTAGGATTAACTGACAGTAACTCTTTGTGTTCAAATGGATTTAACTTCACTGTGGTTTGTTTTCCAGATATCATTGTCCTCCAATAATCATGGATAAAGGGAAATGTAAAAGGACAGATCAAGTAAAAATATATCTTCACATCATAAACACAGAATTATGTTTAAATTTCATTACTAAATGGGATTTCAGCTTCATATACCATGCCTAATCCTGCACTATAAAAGATGTATAAAACCTCCTGACAAATTCTAACAGACTTTGTGGAAGTTGCATATATTGATTAAAACATCAAGCAGTTACATACAAACCAATAATGAATTACTTCTTGTTGGAAGATAAAACTTTGTGATATTTAAAATTACAGACTTGAAAGTAAGTAAAATTACCCCTAATTATGCAGAAGGGAGCAACACCTTAGCAGTAAACAAGATAAGCACCTCAAACAGCACTAATAATTTTAATTAACATTTTCTAGTTTCCTTTCACCTCCTTTCAAGGTCATCTGCTACCTTTTCCTGGTACCGCATTACAGCACAGTGTTAAAAACTTACATTCCATTACTAATCACTTTGATAAGCAAAAAAATTACTTTCCAGGACAGATTTATTAAAAAAAAAAAATTTAAAAATCCCTTAATCATGTGTAAAAGCAAATATTGCATTGTGCAAAGCTGTCGGGAAGGTTTTTTACAGTGAATTTTTATCAGAAGTCAGATTCCAGCAGCTGGGACTCAGTCGGTCATTTGGGGCCTGATTCTGAACACCAGGAACTCTGCAGAAAGCCGTTAATATTTCAGGTGTAAATTTAAAAATTTGGATTATGCCCAAACTGTTGGATATTCAGATTGCAATCAAAGTTCAAAAGACCCCTGAAGTGCGAACACTGAACATGAAAATTTGGCAAAACGTGATAATCTACACAGTATTTCTGTTGGTTTTTTTCTTGAGCACTGATTAATAAATGTAGGTTCAAGATTTATGATTTTGCTAAACTGTTTCGTTTCTTCTCTGAAGAGTCCAGAAGTTGGTAGGAAAAGGGCTTTGTTATATCAGTGGGGTTTGTTCCATGCCACAAATTTAATGTACGAGGTCACTTGGAATATAATGTGTAGTGAAAGAATCTCATTAGGCTAAAATGAATGTAAAATGTGTCAATTTGATCCAAATGAGAACTGTAGTAAAACCATGTTTGATGTTCATGTGCAATAAATCTTTAACATTTGTCTGTAAAGTATTAGAGAACCCACAGGGAAATCTCTATTTGTGATAGCTGCAGATTTTCAATGATTTTTCCTATAATCCTTTGTTGACATTTAGCATAAGGTAACAGGAAAGAAGATCCCAAAATGAGAATTATTCCTTATTATTCTAAGGTAAACAAGATGGACACCTTGCATATAGGTTTTTGAGAAAGACAGATATTGTGAGAGCATCCCTCGGTCAGTAGCTCATCTTGAAGTCACTCCCAGGTGACAAAGTATGACATCAAAGGTGCCCTACCTGGACATTACTCAATTCAGCGTTAAAATGTCTGGTGGCCCCATCCCACCAGTTGGGTTTTATTTTGCTATATTCCTACTGTTAATTACTGTTGTATTTCAATTTCCTCGCTAGTATTTTTGTTGTTGTTGTTCATTCATAATAGCTTTACGGTTCGGTGGACTGAAATGACTAAAATGAAAGATTCCCAAGATTCCTTCTGGGAGTAATTTACCAAAAGACCACCATTTTTTAATTGCTCCTGATATTTAGTTCTGGATATCTGGAAGAGGAGAAATCAGCCCAAGTCTTTTCGTTGCCACACCAACCGTATCAGATACGTAGGTTCGGGGCTCTCGCCGTGCTGCCCATCATCGCTACATGGAGGACCATGCAATAGCAATGCTGGGGTGTTCCTATTTCTGCAGCTCACACTTGCTTTCACAAGAGGATTACGAGCCATTTACGTCCTTTGAGGAGGCTCGGGGAATAATGGGTGAAATGTCAGGAACGATTAAGAAAAATGGAGGCATTTCATTTAAGCAGTAGAAGAAATACGTAACTTCTGCTGAATGACTGAGCTCGAAGTGCCACGAGATTGCTCCAATATGAGCTCTGGCTCCCGATTATCACAAAGCCTTATTAAAAGAAAAACAACCTTACAACGCTTGCATGCCAAAGGTTGCAACACAGGCCTTGGCAGGAAACGCAAAAATGCTCCAGCATGGGAAAAGTCTTCGAGCAAACTTGCATCTGTGCTGATTTACAGTTTTTTACACCAAAGCAACAGCAGCTTTCTGAAGCCAAGGCATGACTTGATGGTCGTAGCAGCGATGCACAGCATCAGCCCAGCTGTGCCCTGACAAACCCCCTTCCCCACCTGCCCCCCACCCCTACCAGCCCTTTTTTTTGTCCATCTCGTTATTGCTGCGCAGGCCCTTTATCAATAAGCGCGGTGTTCTCTGTTGAGTTTTCTTTGGCTCGCAGGCTGCTTTACAAAACCGCCACATACTTGACAGTTTGCCCTAGTTGAAAATTCTTTGGTCAGAGAAAGCCCGGAGAATGAAACAGTATCTGGTGTTGTAAAATCTTGGCCAGATTCTGAAATATTGCCTAAGCCCCTGTCAACTCAAAGGTGATTTCTCCAGGTCATGGTTTGGAGGGGAATTGATGGTACCCTCCGCCGACGGCTCGGTCTGCACTATATCTTTTTCAGGAGCACACGCAGTCACCTTTAGCATTCCCTGCTTTCCAAGCCTCTCTGGTTTTGACAGTACATTTACTTCCATACATAGATTACAAGCTAAACCTTGGAAAACCAATCCGGGAAAAAAAAAAAAAAAGCTTATCTGCCTACTGCTTTTTTATTTCTCTGTTTCTATCTGAGGGATTATCAATTACCTAATAAACCTGGGAAAAAAAACCCACCTGAGGCTGAAGTCGAGATAATAACACCTGGTGCTACCTCCGACACCATCCCAGCTCTCGTAGCACTTTTCTGATGGTGTCGGATCTGTAATCCAGCTTTGAAAGCTGAAGAAACTGAGGCATGGGCAAAGGGAAGGTCCAGAAAGCCAAAGGTAAACCTGATATAAAATGCAGGTTCCAAATACCCTCAGAGGAACCAATCTCATGGCATGTTTGGCAGCTCCAAAATGACAACCCGTCACTCATGATTAGAAGTTTGCTATAATACATCTATATATAGTTCCCGCTGTTATAATTCCTGAGGTTGCAAATTAAAATGTTGTGGGTAATCATAAAAATTTTTTAATATTCTTATTATCAGACCAGAGTAATGAAAGTGCTGCCATCAACAAGTGTTCGATACAGTTTTAAGGCTCAGCTTAAAATTGTACTGAAAATCTTGGTATTTTGCCAAACAAGGGTAAGATCTTAGGAGAGTCAGGCTAGATCGTCCAGCTGTATAAATTATAAATCATTACATTATAATCAGTTCCATGGATTTATGACACAAGCTCTGACTTTTGCAGTTTTGCAGGGTATTTTCCTAAAGGCAAATCACAGCAGACCTGCCCACTCCTTCCTCTGGAGAAACCTAGATGGCCCCGATAAGGCCAATAACCCTTCCAGTTTGGTGACAACTCCTACAGTCTTAATTAGAAAGAAAAAGACCTAGTTCTGCATTTTCCTTCCCAACCCCAGGGGTTTTTGAACTGCATTACTACTTTTCTTAAACTTTTCTTAAACTTCACCCAGCTCTGGGCAAGTTAGGAATGCCTGAAGGACAAACTGTCCAGACCTTCAGAGTAAGACGTCACTGAAGGACTGGTTGGCATGTGCTGCTCTCCTGATGGCTTGGTTGTGTAGAGTTGGGTTGGGTTGATTTGGTTTGGCTGTTCAGGTTGGGTTAAGACACTCATGATGCTTGACCTCCTGGATTGATATTAAGGTGATTTTTGTCTGTTCTTTGGCCATTCACTCAGCAAAACCACTGCACTGGGGTGGCCAGAGGAGCAGGAGCAGCCCAGGCTGACCCACACATCCCCCCCCAACACCATCTCCTGGAGGGGCCATCTGTAGGAAATTAAATTAAACATGCATCCACTGCAGGAAATCCCCAATGTTGGTGTGATGCTTCTGCCAGGACAAGACGTTCCTGGGGGCCGAGATGTGCCTCCTTCAGCTTTCCAGGCACTGGCACCAGTGGATCAGGCACATAGCTTTTAATATTCTTAATAGTTATTTTTTCCTTGGCCTCACTTTATTCCCCTCATTTAGAAACTCTTGACAGCCTTTCATCAAATGCTTCTAACAAACTCAAGGAATATCTAAAATGGGCAGTAGTAATTTAGTACTGTAATTTTATGGGTATTTTAAAGTTCCTCAGTATTGCTATTATTTTCCAGAATCATTCTTCCTCCTTTTCCTTGGTCTTTCTTCCTATGTTCTTCAGTAGAATTATAGGTGAAATGTATTTCTTGGCTGCTGTTTCATCTTTTGTTCATACAGTTAAATATTGCAGTCATTCAACATTGCACAAGGCCCCCACATTAACATTTTATTGTATTTTTGTATTTATTTTTGGCCCGGATCTGGGGGCCTCTCAGGTCCAGGTCTTGTGTAATTTTATTGACTTGTGGGTGGAGGAAAGAACAAGAATGAAGTTTGTGGCCAGAATGTTATCTTTGGCCACATGCATCTATTTGGGGGCCTGATTCTGCTCTGGTTTAGAAGCGTGCAAATCTGGAGCAGCTTCACTGAAAATGAAGACATTAAAGTGCTGTAAGCAAGCCCGATGTAAATTAGAGAATTACCTCCGTGGTGGATGCCATGTGAGCGTTTTGCTATTTATGATTTAGCTGGGAGCTGTTGACTAGCCTCTCCAAAGATAAGAGCCACCTATAACTCAGTTGTGGGCATCTTTTTTTTCCTCTTTGACTAATGTCTGCTAGCTAAACCAAAGATCTAAACTGTTTTTTTATGAGCTCTACCAGCTAGGAGTAACAGAGCTGAGATCACCAAGCTCATCAGCCTGAGAACCGCAGCTGAATTTTGGTGACTTCACCCTTGAGTGAAAAGCACCTTATCCTGCCTTACTTCCACGCTAAAAACCTCATTGAGGTCAAGTGCTAAAAACAAGCATTTCAGCCTTAATAACTTATTTTTGTAAGAGACTGTCCATGCGACCACCACTTGGTGAGTGTTTGCCCTTCCTCTGGAGTCTTCCCCACGTGGTCACAGCTCACCGGCATGAGTCACGGCCATCGCATTCTGCGTTCCTTCCTGCCTGCTTCACTTCCATCATCACAGCCTCTTTCCTCCCCAAAACCTGTCTCTTCCTTGCTTCTTAAGCACATTTCCTTATGTCAGGTCTTTGGCTTGGAAATGACTTCTCCCGTGAGCCAAACCTTCTTATTCTTCACTTAACAATCCTTATGAAATCTGGCATGCCTTCCAAAGCTAAGCCTCAGCTCCCTTGTTACTCTTCTAAACATAAAACATTTTTATTGCATTAAGCCATGTTGAAAAGAAAAAAAAGAAAAAAGAGGAAAAGAGAAGAAAGGAAATCCCCGCACCCAGTGTGAAGGAAGTGGCCGGCATTACATGGCAGCGTATCCCATAGCTATTTGTTTTGGTGTCATCTCACTCACACATGCTTTGGGCTTGCTATCAGTGCTCCTGCTTGAGTATCTCCCCATCACAGCTCTCACTGAAGGAGTTGTTCCCAGGCTGAACTGGAAAATGGGAAAACCCATCCCACTATTGATCGCGCTGCATCACCTCCTACAGAGAAAACTCTTTTCTAGGCAACTCATCTAGCACCTTTCTATGACACACAACTTGATTTGCCTATAAAACTTATGCAGCCTTTGAAATCAGTTATTTGTATTTTTTGCGTATCCATCTCATTCATTATTTCAAAGGTAGTTTTAATCATTTCAACAAAGAAGTGTCTTAATATTCCCAATAATGGCTCTTGTCGCTTTAAATATTAAAGTTCACATTAGGAATTCCCTTGACTGCGTGTGCGTTATTTGCATTATAGATTGTGTGCATGTCTCAATCTATGTATATAAATACACATTTATACATCTATACATATTTTTAGCAAAATGGGGACAGTTTGAAATGATCCTGCCCAATTTGTAAGCACGTAGCCAATGCCAGCGTGATTAGTGATAAATGAGGTCCTAAGACGTCAAAATTAAAAGCTCCTAATTTTCAACTCGAAACAAATCCTTATTGTATAGCAGAAATAATTCCTCAGAAAGTGTTTCCAACATTCAGAGAATGCTTTTAGGACATACAGCATTAACATAATTTTTTCGACTGGGGTTCTCACAGGACATCTGATGAAGTCTCTACCCTTAATTTTAATTGCGTAGGCTGCATTCTTAATTAAAAACTGTACAAATGGATTTTCTGCCATGCCAAAAGACATCTGAGTTCATTAGTTATAAAACCTTTTAAAAATTGATGTAAATATGTGAATTCTTTAAAAGTTTGAACTCACAGTCCTCATTTTATGTTGAGTAGCCTTTTATCTAGAGAATAATGAAGCCAATATAAATCAAGACAGTCTAAATTTTACCTTTTCTATTTTTTCCTTCCTTTCTTTCTATTTCTTTCTTTCTTTCTTTTTCTCTTTCTCCCTCTCTTTCTTTCTTTCTTTCATTTTCTTTCTTTCTTTCTTTCTCTTTCTCTCTTTCTTTCTTTCTCTCTTTCTTTCTTTCTCTCTCTCTCTTTTTTTTTGGTGAACATGGGTGGTGGGAGTCAAAGAGCGTGGGGGTTACGTCTGTATGTCACAACGCTTTTCCGTAAAGAATCAAATTCGTTTAAATTCAAACTGCGAAGAAATTTAGAGTGGGAAATGCACTGCCCCTTTTGCACTGGGTTATATAAATATAAGTTCATCTATCTTCTATTAATTCTTCATATTAAAACACAATCACATCATCTCAAGCCAATAAAGTTAATGGAAACCTGTCAAACTTTAACTTTGGAGGAAAACTCTGGACAGCACTTAAAGAAATATGTGCATCTTATTGATTTTTATTTTAAAACCCACGAGTTGTTAATTAAAATGCTTTTCCATAACTTGACAAGATTTCACATAACAAATGGGACGCTCTGAGAGGTTTGTTTAGCCTGACAAATTGCTGACCTTTCATTTTGCTGGCCATGCAGCTGGCTGCACGGGACCTCTTCTCTTCCATGGCTTTGGTTCTCCTTCTCCTGCCGGTGGCACCAACCTGATGCCATCTGTGGTTACGCAAAATAACCACACGTGGGACTGAAGGGCTGGGGCTGAACTCTGCTTTTCCTGTGTTGTGAGTTAATCTGTGGGATTTCACCCTTTCCCCCAGCTTCTGCTCCTTCCATTGGGCAGAAGCATCAAGACTATGCCCCATGAGCAGCCTCATCCAGGGGCTTTCTTGCCAGGGTTTCTGGCAACGAAAAAGTAGAATAAGTGAATTTGAAAGAATGGTATTTCCACTTAGCATTCAAACCCAGACTATCTACCAATATTCTAGCAAAAATGCAAATTAAACAATAAATAAGGCAACCTGTACAAGGCACCCCTCTGTTTCTTTCCATCCTCTCCAGTGTTTTTTGTTTTTTGAGCATCTCGCTGCCGCTGCATCCCGGCTGAGCGTGGCAGCAGGGGTGTTGAAATACCACATGAAAAGCTGGGTAAGTGCATGTGACATTTACAACACGAGCTGAGGCAGGAAGCACCAGAGGTCTCACAGGAGAGACACTCTCATGAGCTTCCAACCCCATTTGGCACAGTGAAGAGGTTAGATAGACTTTTGACAAGCATCTGATTTCCTTTTTCATTTTTTGTAAGGAGCATAGTTCAGGCAACAAAACCATTCTACCTTTTGAGTTTTGCCCATGACTATGTCCTACAGATCGTGAAAACAATATTCCAGTGTAATTGAATATTTTGTTTTAGAAGCACACCAGATTAGAAAGGACATCGGCTATCCATCAGCTTTAACCCCTACTTTACCCCTCCAGATTCAGCTACCTAGTCATCCATGCACTGCAGGAGAAAGCTTTAGGGAACACGGTGATTCACCAGCAAATACATACACTAAACTTCTTTTCTTTGCCTGTTTTACCATTTGAAATTTCTGAACGCCTACCACAAGGAACGCACCAGAAGGAATCACTGAATTTAATGCTTTAAGGAAGCGGGCAGTTGTAAATGTGCTTTAACAAGGTCCAGCAGTGCTGCTGGTGTTGGAGTGAAATGTGGCATTAAGAACACCACCACGAGCCACTTTGAAACTTATGTTTTATTTTTTTTTATTTTTCCTATCAAGACGGAGAATTTGAGGCGGGGCAAATTTGGAGATGTTGCCCTCCAAAAGGGCAAGCAAACAACCATGGACCTGCAGAGCCCACAAAGCCCTGAGAGCAGCATCTTCTCCTGTGCCACTTGCTAGAAAACCAAACCAGGTCCATCAGAAAGTAGAGGTGATGGAGACATGTAGAAGGTACTGCATCACAGGGACTTTGTGATTGAAATTGATTATTAAATCGATGATTTAAACTAAAATTCACGTCACCCTGCCACTCACAGGCTCCTCTCCCACAGCACCAGCAATGTCACACACCAATCAGCAAGGATTCTACTATGTCCAACCACATCTTTGGACGTTCACTTTATATTCTATTCCGGCCATTGTACGGAATATTGACCACTCAGAAAAATCTTTAGAGTTTGGTATTTGCTTCAGTTTTTTTTCAGTCTAAAAAACGTGAGACACAAACCCTTTCAAAGTGCAGTAAGATGCTTCGCCCAGAGCACACTTCATCCTGGATTTATCTCATCTAGCTTTGAGACCTCTAACTTCAATTAAGTACCAGAAAAGCAGAGATGCTGTATGGGCCCAGAAGAAGAAAATCCACTCTTCTGACATTCAAAATACCGCTTTCAAAGAATAGTGAAAGGATTCATCTGCAAAATGACAGATTGATTCATAGACACTCAATCCGTGCACCTATTTCACAGCGGCCAACCCCATTTCTCCTGCGATAACTGCTCTGTGAATGAAACCACAGTGTGTTTGCTAAGCAGATCTTTAGCCTCTTGTTTATAGTAGCATTCCAGTTTTCATGCCAGCTCCATGGTCTACCCAGAAGTAAAGGAAAACATTTGTTCTACAGAAAAAATTCACAGAAATGGACACAAACAGTCCTGTATAATTGATAGTTTTATGAGACTAAACTCTGTAAATTTTTTTAATCTCATACCTCTAGATCCAGTTTATGTGCACACTTGAACAATGACTTCATATCCTCCCCAAACAGAGATTCTGGGATTCAGTCTCGTCATTTGGCCAACACAAATCCCCAAGTGCCAAGAATTTCTACTTTTGTTTTGCTTTATGTTTGTCTTTTACTTGCTCTTTTACAGGATTCCTTGTCAAACCAGCCAGTCAGTGGAACGATTCCAGTTTGCACCAGAGGCAGATGTGTAAAACCCTAAAACATTTTGAAAAATCAGAGCATTTTTGTTATCTCTGCCTCTCACAGTGCAGATTCCAACTCAAAGTCTTCAAACTTTATCTGCTGTAAAGGAATGAGTTTACAGACAAGTACCACAACTGATCTGTTTGCTTTGCAGACCATCTTCCCCAGCAAATGAGGAGGAAGGCTGCTGGAATTTTCAGACACCTTTCCATTTGCTGAATGTAAATCAGTGCCCTGCTCCGTCTGAACCCAATGACTTCCACAGCCGTGCAGGGAGTATAAAACATTTAGCACACTTGCTAGCCAAACTTTTTTTTCACAGGATGATTCTTTTTGTTTATGTCGTAAACTGCAGCCACAAAAACACCTTTTTTTTTTCTTTTCTAAAGGATATTTTTCCAGCCGAAGCAGATCCCTGAAGATGTGCGCTGACTCGGAGTAGATTACATTGTATTATGTGAGACACAGTCCACTAAAACCAAAATCTCCTTTAAGTCTTTTTTTTTCCCTGGCTATGGAGACGTACAATTGCCATGCCCCATTAGGAACCGTATGAGTGAGTATTTTGGCCACTAGCTGGAAAACATCCCCTTGGAACAGTCCTCTTTCTTTCAGCATGGAGCTGGATCATGGAGTTGGATGGCTTAAGATGGTGCAGAGCATTCTGCAGTCAGATGGGAGGCCAGGTCTCTACCAGGGGTTAAGGATCCCTTGCAAACTCATGTGAGAATTGGTATTTTGATGCCAATTTGGTGATTAGCTCTGGCTGTGGAGAGTACTGCTGAAGAGAAAGGTGGTGGGAATGCACAGGGTCCAAGGGTAGTATGGCCATATTAGCATGGTGTTAAATCTGAGATAATTAGGATGGGGGATATGAATGATAGAACACATCTGGGAAGTAAAAATAGCTTGGAAAGCTCATTTGAGCATGTTGGTCATTTATCCTGGTGTCTTTAGCAAAGCTCAAAAGCTTCATTTTTCCTTTCCAAAACCATTCCAGGCCCAACAGGGACCAACAGCCTCTCCATTTGTCTTCTTAAACTGCTGGGTATGGCTTTGATATGCTGCTACACATCTATGTTTCTCATATTAAGTATTTTTTCCTCACATATAGAGCTGAAAGAAAGACAGAGGAACCGAGCCAGGTGGTATGGAGATACCAGCAGTTGAGCAGGCTGGGCCAAGACTTTTGCTGAGATGGTGTCACGTTGCCTGACCAGGGACTGGAGAAAACAGGGACTGTCAGGATGGGAAGGCCCACGGGCTAACACGGTCACTGGCAGAGCTGATGTGGTTGCTGGTGGCTGTGGGGCTGAGTTTTGGACACCCACCGCAGCCCAGCAGCCCGTTCCACGCTGACCACAGCAGATCCATTAGGTGGCAATGGCTCCTGGCGAACACGACTAATCCCAGCAATATTTGAGCCAATAACCCTGAGGTGAACAACTTCGCAGCCTCTTAACATTTTCTCAGACTGCCTGGTTTGATATTTTAGTTCCCAGACCCCCACCCCCCTCCTGGCTATAAATAGATCCCTGTTTTTAAGATTTTGCTTATTTTGCATAACATATCTTGTCTGGAATACAATTTCTATTTTATCACAAGGAGCAACTGTCCTATTAAACTCCCATGTACTTTTCCTTAGGTAATTAATGTACATGCCAATTTTGACAAGAGATATGCGGTGCAGTTACAGGACGTATCTTAATGTAATTAACTGTATTGGGTTCCAGAAATCATAAATATGGAATTTCAGTAGTTATACATCTGTAAACTGTTATTTACTCTGTAAATCTTTTTAAAAAGGACACCTTACTTATTTTTTTCAGTTGATTACTTTAACCAAAAAAAATATGACGCTAAAAGCAAAATTATTTTTTTGAGATAGGTTGATGCCCCAGTTTTGGCCGTGAGGGTTTACAAATATTAACTGACCGATGAAGCTGCAAGTTTCTTACCCAAAAAAACCAGCCCCGCGACCATTTCAGAAAACCCTAATTAGCAGTGGAGTGAGGAGCTATCTCAGAATAAGCAAAATTTCCATCCTTTTATTTTAGCCTCTTTATTTCATGGTTCGAGTTGGCACAAGAGCCAGGGCGGCTCAAGAGAGTTGGGAGAGCGTGGCCACGAGAGGATTTTAATTTATTGACGGCTCTTGCCCTACTGTACAGTCACTGCTGCTATTTGAGTGTAATGGATGGAACAGATGTTTGACACTGCAGCACCTCTTCATAACTTCACTCTTCAAAAACAGTTTTACAAGTGCTCGCTCGCGTTGGTTCCCATTCAGCACAGGAAACTGAGGTCATGGTGAAACATGAGGCCCGGGCAGGAGCTTGAACTCATGTGCACTGCAGCTGGGCCCGTGTCTTCTGAGCACGTTAGCAATTCGTGGAGCAGCCATAATTTTAAACTTACGGACAAAGAAATACAAGTGTTGACACCCTTATTGTAACATCTGCGAAGGGAAAAATATGAGCCCGTTTGCTAAACGTACGGAGGGCGGAGGTTTCCTGATGGTTAATTTTGTTTGTTATCAGATGTGATTGTTTTTAATGTGAAAAATTTCCTCGGGTTTCAGTATCAGCATTGGAAAGTTAAATTCTGGACCATAGTTTTCTTAGTATTGCTCGGAAGCAGTAATTTAAAAAACAAGCGACTTCTCTGATATTCTGGGCTTTGTTTTTTTCTAGATGATTATTTTAACACATGCTCATCTCTGAGTATGTCAAAAAAATCTTCCCAGGCATACAATATAGGGAATTTTGTAGCTTGTTTTAATAACAATAGCATGCGTTTTAATAAGGATAGCATAAAGCTTGTGCAGTTAGATACACCGATTACCTTCAGCCGCCTTCCCCAGGAAAACAATTCAGGCATTTAGGTGCTGCTCCTTGGCACCTGATTTGGAAAATTATCGCCGGGCACCAGCCTGAGGAATTTGGTGTGCGAGTGGTTCGAAATCCAATATCAGAAGTTTTTCTCCTCCTGCAACTTCAGCCTCTTTCCACTACAAGAGCCTCGGGGATTTCTCCAGCACTTTCATGAAAACTAATACCTGCCCGCAGCAAGCCGCTGCTCATCTCCCAGCATCAACACGTGCGCTGTGAACTTTCTGCATCTTTGCTCCCTGTCTTCAATGTACCTTCATATATAATTATGCTCGTGACCTTCCTTTTAATTAAAGCCAGCCCTTTAGTGGCTTTAGTGACACATTCTGAAAGGAAATGTGGTTGTGTAGTATCAGTTACACAGCACAAAATTATGGCTTAAGATGCTAAAATTGCTGTCAGCAGTGCTAAAAAAGAAGGTTTCGACAGTTAGTTGATACTAGAAATTCCAAAACACAGTTTGGTCAGAGATGTCGGAGAAGAGAAGACTGAGAGGGGATCTAATTAAGGTGTATCAATAGATGAGGGCTGGGTGTCAAGACGAAAGGGGCAACCTCTTCTCACTTGTGCCCTGCGATAGGACAAGGGGCAACGGATGCAAGCGAGAGCACAGGAAGTTCCACCTCAACATGAGGAGGAACTTCTTTCCTGTGAGGGTTCTATAGCACTGGAACGGGCTGCCCAGAGAGGTTGTGGAATCTCCTTCTCTGGAGGCTTTCAAGACCCATCTGGATGTGTTCCTGTGGAACCTGCCCTGGATTCTATGGTCCTGCTTGGTAGGGGGGTTGGACTCGATGATCTCCAGAGGTCCCTTCCAACCCCTCACATTCTGTGATATGATATAGCAGGCTGGATGCGATCTGAATCGCTGAGATTGGGAGGAGACTTCAGATAGGATGTCCCATGTTATGGAAACAAGGATAGAAGAAATGGCTTTAGTGGATCTTCATTTACATTGGGGCAAAAGTTGCGCTGAAGCAGCAGCTCAGGGGAAGGAGTGTAACAGAAAAACCAAAGTGAGTTGGTGATTTTATTATTTCCTTCAGCAGACGTTCTCAGTCTTATTCTCCATTCTAAAATGGGCCATGGTGAATCACTCCTGGATTAGTCCGTACAGGTTCTGAGGAGGGTTCAGTCTGAGTGACTAGAACACAAGTGTGAACCCTGAACAGGAAAGCGCTTAAATATGTGTTTATTTTTAATTAGACCCGTAAGTCCACATGTTAGTCCCACAAGCTGATGAGAAAAGTGTTGTAAGTTAAGTGAACTCCTGAACTGAACTCTGCTAAATACAGCATCTGACTTTAGAGAGATCTTTGCAAGCTGAGCCATCTGAAATGCGTATGGAAATCCCAGTGCCACAGAGAAGATTTGCAAAAGATGTAGCTTTAAACCCACAATATCTCAACTGAATTATGACAGCTGCTAGGCAAAGTTTGCTTATCCTTTGTTTTACGTGATATCCAAAAAAACAAGTACTCGGGGGCTGATCTACCCTTGGTTTGCTTGAGCGTAATGATAAAAAGCAGCTTTCTGCGAAGTCTGTCTCGTCGTCTTGCGCTGACATTCATTTGGGACTTCACATTCCTCTTCTTTCAACGTGTTCATGGCAAGAACAGATGATTCCGTATTATCTAGTGCATTAATAGACAATCAAGCAGAACTTCAAATACAAAGGAAGCCTTGTTGATGGTGTTATCCAAAGGCATGAGGCAGGAAGCGGAGAGACAATACTGGGCATTTACTTCACAAATGAACAACTTTTGATTTTGAAAATCTTTGTATGTTTGCTTTCACGTATTTCTGACTGGACTTTTCTGGCTGCTCTACCATCACTGAGCTGCTCTGTATGTGGTACCTCCTCTTTATGTGTTCCCTGTTTGGAAAGCTGAGCAGAGGCTTCATGGAGGGTTTGGAAGAACTTTGGTGACTCCTGTACTCCATGAATTTGCTACTCTTTCCACTAGTGTTATAAGATGAAGTTCGGAAGAAAGTATGTGGTTTTTATGGGCTTTGCGGTGTCACCTTCAGACCATCCGTAACTTGGCTGTGGAAAAAGATCAAAAAGTTTGCCAGATACAGAACTTTTTTCTCACCCAATTTATTTTTGCATTTATTGATGATTCATTATGCTGTAAAATGTCCTCATCTGCACCCTGGAATACTATGCTCCCTTCTCAAGCTTTAAATAAAAATAAACATCTTTAAGAGAGGCTTTCAAATTTCTAAGTGGAGGAAAGCCTGAGACTCATGTAGGGAATATGATTTGCTCGCATTCATACCATAAATCAGTGTCAAGCGCCAAAGAGGACCACTTGGATCCCCTAGAATCAGTTCAAGTCATTAATTTATTAAAATACTAATTTAACGAATAAGCATGATATTTTTGGCTGCAGTTCTTTGCACTAGGATAGCTGATATTTTATTGAGAACCCCCGGCTGCAATGAAAGCATGTGCTTTTATTGTACATTCCTGGCATCGAAATGTGTTGCCAATGCTATATTGATCTAACCACACAAGCTAATTTAACAGGACAGTGTAACTTTAATTCCTTTTGATAGTTTGCTCTTTCTTGACTGGCCCTACTGTCTTCAGAGAATCAGTCTTCATGCCTGATTAGTATTGTAATTCTTACATGATCTTCTCGTATGCATTTTACAATTTAAAGTTCAGATACCTGTTAGAGAAACTACACCATCTTTATCTCTCTGCCCCTCCATTCCTACAGATTTGACAACTGCAGAACTCTAACGTCTTTTAAATCCTACCTTCAAAATGCTACGTACCTTTAACACAGTCCTTCCACATAAGTGTCTCATAGAATTGTTTAGGTTGGGAGAGGCCTTTAAGATCATGGAGTCCAACCGTTCCCCCAGCACTGCCAGGGCACCACTAACCCCTGGCCCTCAGCACCACATC
>JAVSBS010003715.1:53701-73165 GCA_033124195.1 Coracias cyanogaster | reverse complement strand
GGGCAAGGGCAGTGCTAGAACACAATAAATAAACAGATGGATAAATAAGAACTGGGAATTTAGGGAGATTTAGAGACATTGTAGGGATTTATTATGTGAAATAAAAAGCCAAAGGGCAGCTGAAAATATCAGCTGGTTTCTTTGTTTTTACAGTGATGTTGACTAGAAGTTTAACTCTTTGCTCAACTAAAGACAATTCCTAACTCTGTCCGTGAACCAAAAAAAACCCCAAAAGGACAAATATGCCTCTTCCCCAAGAACAGAAGCAGCTCAGAGTATAGTCTAGTCTGTATAGTCACTCTTACTCCTTTTGCACACAGATATACCAATTTTTCTCTATATATTCAATGGGATCCACACAAATTGAAGATAATTTGGGAAGACTTCCTTTTCAGTAACTAAACACAGGGAATTTAAATTCTGAATCTTTTGAGACCATTTCCTGAGTTCCCTGTGAAAAGGTTCATATCAATAAATAGAAATAAAATCATTAAAATATTAATATCACCTACAAAATCAAACAGAAGACCTGCTGGAGATTGGGTCAAAACCCAACCATAGAAAAGACCCTTTCTTAAAACAAACTCCCAGAGATTTTCATAATTTTCTTTTTGAAATGTCAGAACAACGTTTTGGTTTGATTCAGCTAAATCCAGAGCGATTCTACATAATGAAAGGAAAGGATGAATATAAACATGTTTCAGTGTGACTTCAGGATTCTGGATTCCCATCTCTTTAGGGAGACTATTTTTCCTCATGACATTGGGCTGCACTGTTAAAGATCTTGCCATGAAATAATGAGAAGTTGAAGAGGGAAGGGAAACAAGCATAGTCACCCTGGAAAATTCACTTAATTAAGAAGACACAAAATGATGTGTCCATCTCCTTAACGCCATTCGCTGTGTAGCCAAATAGATTACCCAGGTAAAAAAAAGAGGAAAATCAAAATAAAGGAGTCACTGCCATATGCGGAGAACGGAAAGCGTCCTTTTACACCACTGATTTTTTTGGTGAGAATTGGTACTTTTTGAGAGTATCTGGTGCCTAAGGTGCTGGGAGCTCCTGTGGCCAGAAAAGGTTGCTGTACCATAGCGATGTGTCTTTTCAACACCCACCCCATACCACATGTAATAAATTTAGGGATTAATTTATGATAAACACACGTAGGCATCTTCGAATAATTGGTGTTTTCCATGTCAAAAAATCCAGTTTGGAAGATGGGTGTTAACCATTAATACTCTATGAGTGGGACCTCCTTCCCCTGCAGCATTTCCTGACCATGGAAAGGACCACAAGACCTGCTCTCCACCCTGCGTTAGGGCTGGGATGGTGACCGCAGCCTAGCGGTCACCAAGAGGTGGGTATTTGCCCTCATAGTGCTAGAGCCTGGAACAGGCTGCAAGAGAAGTTGTAGAGTCTCCTTCTCTGGAGAGATTCCAAACCCACCTGGATGCCATCCTGGGCACCCTGCTCTGGGTGACCTGCTAGAGCAGGGGGTTGGATGAGGTGATCTCCAGAGGTCACTTCCCACCCCCACAATGCTGGGATTCTGTAAATACCTGCGGTTGGACAATTGCTTTGATGGGAGCGAGAAGTGGGCGCAGCTGAGCCCAGCCTCCCATGAAGCTTCAACTGGAAGGATGGAGCTGATGGCTCAAGTGCAAACGTTGCTGTTGACTTTCCGTGGCTTCTTCCACAGTAGGTTGCGTTGCTATGTGGCAAGTTTAACGTGTGTCTGAAAAAACTCAGGTTCTCTCCTTACACTCTATTTTGTTTGGGTTGGAATCATTCTCTTATTTTATGATAAAATAAGAACATAATTCACATATTAGCATTTCAAAACCCGTACAGCTGCAGAATGAGTAAACAGCGGGGTGAGTAATCATTACTAATATGCACTGGAGAAAGAGAGAGAGAGGGGGAAAAAAAAAAAAAAGGCACATGATTTTGTGGTGTGCTAAACCAAAAAATATGTTTTGCACTTCTTAAAACATCTCAGGTTCTTTTTTTATCAGTGTTCTAGAGGTGACAGAGAAAAATCTATCTTTGAGCCAAACTAATCTCAAATAAATTAATATCCTTTCTCATACACATTTGTTTGGGGAAACTTGAAATTGTAGCATAGCCCATTGATTGCATTATTTGAATTAAGTTTTAGAAATCCTACAGCTGTTTGCTGTCAAAATTTAAACCTACTGTCTATTTTCAGCTGTGCACTTAATACACGTTTTACCTGGTGACTCAATAACATTTTAATATAAAAGTACACGGTCACGGAACATATGTTCAGTGTTCGTACGAGGCTTAATAGCGACAGAAGGGGTAACAATTAACAGTTCTGTTTTTTCTGGGTATACAGGGTCCAAGTTTAAAGTTTTTCCTGGGCTGCTTCCAAAAAATCTTTGTTCCTAGTGCCTTGACCTTTGAGGAGTTTGGAATCAATGAGCCACGTTGCCTTCCATAAGGGTGTCAAGTGCAGAATAAAAAACTGCGTCACATCATTTTTCACCGTGGCCAGATGAGGTCTGAGTGAAGGAACAAGGAACAGGAAAGCAAGAACATCTGAAAAATTGACTCTGCAAGCTGGAATGTGATTCTGCAATAAGGGGCAACTCTTTTTTTTTTTTTTTTTTTCTCCTCTCCCTTTTTTTTTTCTTTTTTTTTGCCAGAGTAGGCAGGTTGCAGACAGATCTGGGTCTCAGCCTCCCACCCCCGGGGCCCCCCGTGTCAAGGCACAGTGATAGAGCGCCGTTCATTTCTGCAACATCTGTAACGCATATAAGCAACGTATTAATAGCTCAATACGCCAATCTGCCACTGTGCATTTTGACCTAGCAAGGACCAGAAGCATGGAAGGTCTGTAAGGCAGATGTGGGAATGGCAACGGCGGGTGGAAATTAAAGGCAGACACCGAGAGCTCGGCACAGCGTTGTGGAGTGGTAGCTCTTCTGGAAGAGGCTAATGCTTCCAGCTCAGTTAGGAGGTTAATAGAGCTAATCTTCTGTATCACTATTATTTATAACATGTTGTTGGACTTAATGTTTATGAAGCTCAAGCTGTATAGTGCACATCCAATTATGTTTTCTTACGGCCATGGAGGGTTTTATGAAAAGGAATATTGAGTGAATGCTTTATTGCTGAAAAATATTGTCTTGGTTAGAAGGGAAGTTAATCCAATCGGAGGCAAAAACAGTAACAAAGGCTACAGCAAACACGAGATGCTTTAAATTCATTGCATGACATTCTCACCCTAATTATTAGCTCACACTGGGAATAAAAACAGCACCCTCATCTTCAAGTTATTATTATTTTTTTTCCTTTCCTCATTTTTATTGCACATTTACATAAGACTTGTACACCTTGTACTTCTTCCAGGCAGTCTTATAAGGTTTCTTTTAACCCTTTTCTTCTCTTTACACGGTCGTGCAGGAAGTTTAATTCACACCCGTGGAGGCAGCGGAAGGCAGGTGGCTGGGGCTGAGATGGTCAAGCCACAATGAGGCCTGAGGTGGCTGCAGCTTGACTGAGAGCCCAGGGGTTCAGGTGGTTGTCCAACCTCAACCCTCAGAGCCCCTCGGGTCTGGAAAGCTGGAAGAGAAAAATCTTGAAGGAGCAACTTTTGGGGGGTCAACACTTCCAGTATTTCCTGCTTTTAATGGGATTGGAAATATTACAAGAGCAAATCTTTCTCATGGTATGGAGGACCAGCCCCACACCTGGCAGCAGAAACGTCCAGTGGATAGTTGAGTAAGGTAAAAAAAAAAAACAAAACCACTTTGAAAAAAGGCCCTCATGAAAGACCATTGTTTTTGCAGTTAAGGAGAGGAGAAAGAATGAAGTGGGGTTTTGTGGTTTGTACTTTATGCTTAATATAAGGAGAGTTAAAGAAAGTATGACTGAAGGAAAAAGAGGGAAGGAAGGAAGATTAGTCAGTTAATAAAGGAGATTTATGTTAGTGACGGTAGGTAGGCAAATTGCACTGCTAAATGGGGTATGGACTTCTTTTATGTGGACAAGAGAATTTATCAATTTTATTTAACTGAAACTGCACCATAATCGTGTCCTCGGGGCCTTGGCTGGAGGAGACACCCATCTCACAGAGAAACAAGCCTGGGGGCATCTGTCCTGGAACAGTGCAGTCTTCTGCACATCCTTCCAACAACAATTTTTCCTGTGCAAGGGGTATTTAATGCTGCAGCTTTGACCAAGGCTTGGAATTTTTAAAATCTTTATCACAAGGCAAAGGTGCACACAGGCTGCTGGCGCAATTCTGCTATGTCAATGAGCAGTTTAGGAGGACATTGAGGACCAAGCAAGGCCAGCAGACATAGGTACTCAGAAGCCTGAGATCTTGATGGATGATGAAATGTGCCATCATTTGCAAACTCACTGAACAAAAAGACGTAAGTTCATGAAGCACCCCTGGAGGTGTTCGAGGCCAGGTTGAATGCGGCTTTGAGCAACCTGGTCTAGTGGAAAGTGTCCCTGCCCGTGGCAGGTAGGTTGGAACTAGATGTTCTTTAAGATCCCTTACGACCCAAACCATTCTGTGATGACCTGTGTCCAACTAGCTTGCATGAACATTTCTTCCCAGTGTGCTGGAAGGCATCTGAGTAGGCAGTGGCTGATGAATTTTCTTGGAAGCATTCATGATTCGAGCTTGTATTATGTATGTTCCTGGTTATACGTGAATTTCTAAAAACACATGGGCTGTTCTGAAGTTCTGGATGTCATTATTAAATTCAGTGTTTCCAGCAGGAATTTAGCTCCTCGTGTTACAGACGATGAGATGTGATGAACTGCTATGAATGTGCTATCTGCCTGAAGCTGAGAGGGCTTCTACTCCAGAGCAGGACCTGCTGGAGCATGCTCAGTCTAGGACAGGAGCTACAAGAGGAGCCTTTTCCTCCACTGGCCACATCACTGTGGCTTCATATGTCTCTAAGACCTGACACAGATGTAGCTACAGGATCAGGGTCTCAAACAAGCATCAGAGTAGAATATGGTTATTCCTCTATGGACAGAAATAAATAATACTTTGTGGCTGGTGTTTCATTTATCATTTATGCACTTGAATCAATACTCACCTAAATCCTATACATATGTCCTTAAATGCCTGCAGAAATCTCAGATTTCTCCTCTTCAATTACAGGTACCACACAAAGCCTGTTTTCTATTAAAAAAAAAATTCAGAAATAAGCATTCTTTCTCAATCCCCAAGTCATTTGGTTCCCCAGAAAATCATTAGAAAGTGTGCTTTGCAAAGCCAAAAATATCTCCCTGTCAAGAATCCACCCTCTCTTCCAGTGTCTTCTGAGAGAGTAGCATAGGCAAATACGACAACAAGAGCAAAGAGTGGTTGAGGGGCCAGCAGAAGCTCACATGTCTGCAGAAGGTGAAGGTGGGGCCAGAAGAACCACGAAAAAGAACGCTGAGGATTTGGGATGGCCAGAGTTTGAACACCCGATTTTCTTGTTGAATCCTGCAAATGTGCAGAATTACAGAATGATTTAGGTTGGAAGGGACCTTTAAAGGTCATCTGGTCCGACCCTGCTGTAGGAGGAGGGACATTTTCCACTTGAGCAGGTTGCTCAGAGCCCTGGCCAACCTGATGTTGAAGTCAGAAGCTGGCTAAGGACGACCAGCAGCAAATATAAATGTCTTATGCTTAATTTTGGGAGAAAATTCAGTGTCTCTTCTTCAGATAAGGCTGCAGTAAGGGTTCAACAGGGCAAGAAGTTGGCTGGTTTGGTCTGTGACTGGACTTCAGGACATTTAGTTGACCATATTGCTAGATCTTCTCTACCCTTGTAATGGCAAAATACGTATTTATATTTTGTTGGCATGAAAACATTTACTTTTGAAGTAGATGTATTTGAAATGACCAAAGCTAAGATGAAAATTATGTGTAGGGTCTGGAAAAAAAAAGGCAAATTTAATAATTTATCTTCTTAGACCTAGAGAGGCACAGTGGCAAGAGAAACAGCTGAAGCTGAGTCATTATTGGTGGGAGAGAAGACTTGAGTTGTCTCAGATGGAGTCTAATATGAAAGCTGGGATTCAGCTTTGAAAAAGAAGCGAGGCAGAGCTTATATAATTACTGTCACAGAAAAGTGAATTTTAAACTGGCATTGGAATGAAAAGTTTATGTAATTTGGTGATAATTATGGAAGATTGGAAGGAAAGGATTAAAAAAAAAGAGATAAGGGGAAATAAAAAGGCTAGAAGACATATTTCTATTGTTACACTCACAAGGCTTAAAGAAAAACAATACTCTTTGGATCATCAGGTTCTGCTTTGGGCATTTTACCTATCCTGACAGAGGCTGGGTCTGTTGGGAGGAATAGATCACATTTTGGACAAAGAAAAATTAAAGATTTAGTCTTATCCCTGGGTATTCTCAGGCACTGAAAGATAAACTGGGTGTTCTACTGAGAAGACTGGACTAGGAATAGCCTTAAACTACTTGTTTAGTTGGAGGACAATTATACTTGAATTTATTAAGAGCAGAATTAGGGCTATTTAGGGTTGTCCCCTATTCCTCCCTATCACTCACAGCACTCAGAAAAACGAGGCCTTATTCTCATGAGAGCTCAAACTTCACACTGATCTTGAACTACTTCTGTTTTGAGATGCTGGGTGGAGCTAATGCTGCAGGGAAATGTTGCTGTATCTCAGGATTATCCAAAGGTCAAATATTCAGAATAATCTAATAGGAAAAAAAGAGTGCTCAATGTGATGGAATAACATTTCGTAGGAAAGGAAAAATATACTAAATTGGAAGACTCTGGCATAGAAAAAAAAAAAAGAATTGAAAAATCAAGGAGGATGTGAAAACTTCAGAGTTTGGGCTGTTTCTTAGCACTCTAAGTGGGCAGTACACCAGGTAAAAGGTACCAGGCATTCAGGAGATCCAGTGGGCTCCCTTCAATCTTCAATCTCCCTTCAATCCCTCTTCTGGTTCCTGGAATAAGTCCCTGCTTGTCCCTGAGCGAGCGCAACATGTAGCACTTTATTTTTAATTCTGACTCCTCCTCAATCAAACCCACTTTTGTGAATTTTGGTCCTTTGCAGATCCTCTGCGTGGACCCTCTTTGTCTGCAGTTTGGTAGGGCAGTGAAACAAAAGAGGCTTCAGAATGATTTTTTGCTTTGTCGGTAGATCCATCACATTCCAGACACCTCTCCACCTCATGGCAGCCAGGCCATGGAGAACACGATCCATTAACAATCAGCAATGCCCGCTACATTGGCTATTAAGCAATATGATCTTGTATTCAGTGCTTCCAAGGGCAGAGTAAAACACTCGAGTGTTCCGGAATAGAAGGATGAATCTGAACTGGTAAATGCTGAGCTCTGAGCCAGGAGATGAACAGGCCGGTTTGGAGAGTCAACGTCAACCGCCGATTCTGCTCACAGAGTAAACGAGTTCGCTTCAAATCTTCTGCAAGATGTTTGTGCCGTTCAATTGTCCAAATAGTGTGAACTATAGGAATTCCGGCTTACTGGTGTTTTATCCGTCTGCTGTGTATTCTGCAGCAGGAAACGATGAAGGAACATGAGTGCGTAACGCAGGGTAACGTTTGCTGTCGCACTACAGAACTTTATAACTCGCCGTGCCTGTGCCAACCACATCACTAAACATACCTGGTCTTTATAGAAGATTACCTTGATTTTCACTAGTTTTAACAGACATTTTAAGCTGAGCTGTAATATATCTCCCTTACCTCCCCTCCATATCATTGGCCTGCTGGCTGCAAACACATGGCCAAGAGGCGGCAGATTTCTCCAGCCGGCATCCATCCTCCCATCCCCGATCCCTCTCCGCGGCAGGCAGGGTTTGGAAGGCAGCAGGCAGTGTTTGGGCAGGACCTCGGGGGAGCGGGGTCCAGCCATCCCGACCTCCCACCACATTCCTCCACCTTACCGGAGGTGGCCAGGCAGGGGGTCCACGCTGGGGTTATGCTGGGCCACTCTCCCTGCTGCAAACAGGAACCTCCAGCAATGCTAAACAAATCAGGCTGCCAAGGGTTTTTTTTTTCTTTTCTTTTCTTTTCCTCTTTTTTTTTTTTTTTTTTTTTTTTTGTTCCTAACTTTCCCATAAAAAGATTCAGGTAAATGTAGCATGACGAGCCAATTTAAGCCAATTTCAAAGTTATTTGAGTAATTGGTTATTAAGATAACACTCTCAAATTTCAATTCAGCAATTATCCTCTTAAAGATACAGAATGTAAGTATAGGAGGAGAAGCGTATGCATTAAAGCTACAGAGGCCCTTTCGTAAAAAATAAAATGTGTAGGCTTCTGAAAAAAAAAAAGTAGCTTCTAAATCGCATTGAACGGAGACTTATCTCCTAACATGTGCAACACTTCTATGTTGAAAGCAAGTGTTTCTAAATTTTGGGAATGGAGTTGACTATTATTAGCGCTCATAAAGATTAAGAGACGAAGTGAAGACCCTCCTTTTAATATATGTAAGCTCCTTACCCATAACTTAAGAACCACAAGGGGACAGAACATTGTCTTCCCACAAGGCTGCACTGCAGACTGATGCAGAGTGTGATGATGGAAATAATGGCTTTGGCAGAAGTGCTTGGTTTGGAGCCAATTTCTCCATCCTAATGAATGGTGGAATTACCATAGAAAAGCTTTACAGTTTTAAAAAAAATAAAAAATAAAAGGAAAAAAAAGAAAAAGGAAAAGGAAAGAAAAAATGTGCGGCTTATTCCCAGTTAATCAAGCCCATAGGATGGATTGCCATGACCAATTCTTATTCCCAGATACTACTGGTTAATCACCAAGCACGCAGTTAAAAGGCCTCGTGTTTGCTACTTGGCTGCCTAAAGCAATAGGGTAGACTTGCAAATGTTCACCAGAAGATTAAGGTTATGCAAATGCTGGAAAGTTTCCTACGCTCGCAAAGTTGCCTTTCAGGAAGGTGAAGTGGGTTTGAATTTTTCGATTCTCCGAATGGCACCAGATGGGGTTTAGGGAGCTGTTACCGACAGCGGGGTGCCGCACGTGCTCGCGCCAGCTCTGGATCCTGCTCGCTTTACAATGTCCTCAGCTCCTGCTGAAGACAAATATTCTCTTGGAGGAATGGTAACATCAGCCGAGTGTGCAAACGCTGCGTTCCCTTCGGCTGCAGCCAACAGCCTTCGGCTCTCTTGCCGTGGGTCTGTAAACCAATGGAAGCGACGATGCAAACCCAGGGTCTGCGGCTTTTTCTGCCTTCTCACCTGGGACCCAACTAACAGGAGACATCAGAGGAAAAGCAAAGGAGAGCAAACCCTGCCGGAGCAGGGGTCGGGGTTTTATTCAGGCTCACACAACTCAGCGTGGAGCAGCAAAATGCAAAGGGCCAAACCGGGTGGGACAGGAAAGAATATGCCTCTGGGTCTGATTAACACCCCAGGAAAGTTAATGGACTTCCAGTGGAAATTTCCGTGGAGATAAGCCAACTACCTGCAGCTGAAGATCTGGCCCTTCTGTGCTCAGATCCGTTATAATAATTAAAGATCTATGAAGACAGCAGAGAGTGCAGTGTAATCAGGACTGGGAAAAATACTTCAGACTTTAGTCTTTATGTTTCTTTTTTTGCGACCGAGATTGTTTAAATAATACGTCTCCAGGGAAGAGAGTAAAAATACAGATTCTAATTTGAATATAGATAAACACTGGATTATATATCATAAAATATGCTGGTGTAGCACATGCAGTACAAGCTACATGTTAACACCAAGTATGACGTAACCACAGCACCAAGCCAACTTACTTTTATCGTGCTAATGTCTTTTTTACCTCCAAACATTAATATTTTTATATCTATATATATGTACTGCTACAATGCCATATTCTCAGGTTTTACAGTTTTGCTGCATTTTTCTGGCATAGGTTACAACGGAGAAAAAAAAAAAAAACGCCAACTGGAACATGTCGAAAAACAAGATCATAAGGTTTCACTCAAGTTGCTTAAATTATTATGTAGGAGGTATATTATCGACCTTTTAATAAAAACCTTTACAGTCTCCATGGAAACATTTTTACATTGACATATAAAAACATAAATGGGGAAAAAAATGTTGTAAAAAAAAATGAATCTGGTCTCCTGTTCATAAATTAGAGGCTGCGGTGCCTTATCTTCCCTCCGCTATGCAAACGCAACCGCTCAATGATGATTCAGTGGTCGAGCATCTTGCTGTAACCCGTGGAGTAAACTGAGGTATTCCAGAGGTTTAATCCTAAAATAGCACTTTACTGTTTCTGTAACGCATCTTCCTACCTACTTTCAAACCAGGACAGCTCTTCAGTGTATTTGGACTCGGGTTAAATGTGCACTAGATGGAACAACACTCAGAAACACCGACTCATAAAAATCGAAGCTCACAAGAATGTGCCCTCCTGGTCCTCTTTTTACTTCAAATAAGAGGCTCTGGTCCTGACTGGACTGAGTTTCCAGGAGGAAAATCCCGCAGTAGCCTCAGGCGCTGGAGCCAGAGCAAGTTTGGGAAGGGGTGATGGATCTCGCAGCACATCATTTGAGATAAAGATCAGTCTCTCTTGATTTGAATTCCAGAGCTCTCAGCTGTGGTCTGCTGACATCTCAGCAGCATCCGTGACATTTCCCAGCGATATCCCGTTTATATCATTCTCAACTCCAGAGGCCAGGTGACAAGATGCAAAGACGTTACAATTCTGATTATAATAAAAAGAAGAAAGAAGTTTGTGGCATTAAAAGAGGAGTGCAATAAAAAGAGCCCGGAGATTGTTTTCCAAGACGCACAAACACTTTCTCAGTTTAAACACGGGACTAAATGTGCTTTTATTTACAAATAAGTCTCTGCCATGGCTCTTTTCTACTCTAATCTCTCAATTCCCTCTTTAATCAATACAGAATTGTGCCAGCCACTTGCAGAAGCATTCCTTACATGAGTACACATGAAGTGTCTTTTAGAGGAGCCTGAAGAAATAAAATTGTCAATGTTTACTAAAAAAATTTTAAAAAGGCAGTTCCAAGAGAAGCGCTGGTCAAATATTAGCTAATGACGCATTCATCTGCCTCATATACTAAACCAAAAAAAATTCTCAAAGTGAATAATGTGGTTTTCCACCAGTTTGCAGGTTAAAAAAAAAACCAAACCAAACTACAAAAGGGTGATTAGCACATAGATTTTTAAAAAGTTATATGAAGAGCCTCTATAGAAAAATAAATGCAATTTTCCAAATGCAATAGGTCATAGAGATGAGTCCTACAGGTTTGTGCTCCTCACGGATCCGAGTGAAATTACAGAATAGCTTTGCGTACTCTCCAACAGCCTCAGAGAGAGTTCAGGATGAGACTAAATAGCTATTAACTTTTAAATATCATTTAATATTAAACCAAAAGCTGCTCTCCCACACACAAGTACAATTTTTATATATATATACATATACACACACTTTATATATATATATATATAAACACATCCACTCTTTTTACATGAATACATTTTTAATAGCTTTTTTTTGCAGGTTTTTTTTTTGTTGCAATTTTCAGTGATTTCTCTTTCTGAATCCAACCTGAAGGGAAACATCCCTGGGTAGCTTTTGCAGTGCCTTGAGCTTCCTGTTAAAAACTAACCCTGCAAAGGAAACTGATTTTCGCAAAGTGCTCAGCAACATTTCTCTCAATACCAGAACGTCCCGAAAGTATCTCAAAGTTGCCTTGGCCAAGGTCAAGAGGAAAGAGCTAAAGGGAGTAGGTTGTGCTAAAGTGATGGTTGAAATGAATGTGGAAAAGTGTTGAAAATGTGGAGAGGGCATTGTCTGGTGTTACCCTGGGAAAAAAAAAGCTGGAAAGATCAGAGGAATATATGTATATATAAATAAAAAAAAAATATTTTTTTTTAAAAAAATTGAAAAAGATGTTTATATGCACACAGAAAGAGATGTAGCAGCACAGAGCTCCTCTCCAGCATGTCACAAGGCCAACCCAACACCTGCCTTCAGGCTCCAACCTCCAGCCGACGCTGCAGAGCAGCACTTGAGAGCTCCCTTAAAATCTCCCAGATAAAATATCGAACAACTTCTGCAGTCATATTTCCAGTTACTATTAGTTAGGAAGGTGCTACTGTGCTTGGAAAAGGCATGGGCATAAGCTGACACTCATACTCAGGATGTAATTCATGAACGCCTACAGTTTCCACCGTCTTTAATAAATTCGACTGCAACTCGTAAGGACGTTTTAGCACGTGTAAGTGGAGAGCCCTTTATTCACTTGAAGAACTGAACTACCATATAATGAGACTCCCATCTGGCAAAATCCATCAAATCCTAGAAAGTCTGGTTTAAAAGGCGGTTTTAATTAGCAGCGTTTTTCAGTTGTCCACTTATCTAAATTTTACCTTTTTATGTGTGTGTTGTCTGCTAAATACTACCTAAAATATGGTTGAATCTTTCATCTGGGAAATGATTAAAGATCACTCTTGCTGTTCCCACTCGCAGGGGATGACAGCCTTGTTCCTCTCCCTGCAGAGTTTGATGTCTCAGGTAATGTCAGGTGACCACCAACGTGGCGAGTCCTGCTGCACTTTATGGCTATCGTATTTCTCCCTGTTGCATTTCACCTTTTCCTTTACTCTTCCATGCCTGGAAGCAAAGCGGGAAATATTACTCCTGCAAAGCTGGCCAAGACATCTGAGGCCACACTGGAGGGGCTAATTAGAGAATCATGGAATGGTTTGGGTTGGAAGGGATCTTCAAGATCATCTAGTTCCAACCCCCTGCCATGGGCAGGGACACCTCCCACTAGAGCAGGTTGCTCAAGACCCCATCCAACCTGGCCTTGAACACCTCCACGGACGGAGCATCCACAACTTCCCTGAGCAACATGTTCTGGTGTCTCACCACCCTCACAGTGAAGGATTTCTTCCAAATATCTAATCTAAACCTACCCTCTTTCAGTTTAAAACCCTTACTCCTCATCCTATCACTACACTCCCTGATAAAAGGTCCCTCTCCCTCTTTCCAGTAAGACCCCATTAAGTACTGGAAAGCTGCTAAACTGGCACCATGCAGGTATCTATTTTATCTTTTCAGCAGGGACAGAGCTGCAACCCCAAGCTCCTTCTCAGGGTCTCCACAGGGTTTTGTGGCCACATGAGTCAACGGTCTCCCCAGTAGCTCTTGCAGGACTCACATCTCACCTCCCTCATTCTTCAGTCTTGTTGTTCCCAACATGGTCCCATGGCTTGTATATGGAAATGGGCCCCTAGCAGTGATCTTAATACGTGGTTGTAGGGCCAACAAAAACATGCCAACATTTCTGGCAAATCTTCCTGCAGTGTTTGTGCAGATCTCTGCAGGACATTAACCTTACATCACCAGTGATAAGAGGCTGGGCATTGCAAATGTATTTGTGTGGTCTCCAAGGCTTGGCCCTTGTCAATCCAAGCATCCAGTGCCAGCACAGCAGCAGTTAAATGAAGAGTCCTTTTGCCCATCCTCCTGAATGAAACGCAAATGTTGCTTCCAGCCCCTGCAGCACATCAGACAAGAGCAGCAGCCAAAGCTCCAGAGCTCCACGAGACCCCTCGCTTCTCATTCCCTGCTCCTGCCTTACCAGGATCTCATCACCTTCTTCTTCCCCAGACACAACAGTGCTGCTACTGCAAATCTACTTCCTACCCTGCCAGTCTTATCTAGAGGTGTTTCCAGAGCTGGGGAGGAACACCCCAAAGTAGGTCAAACATCCTGCAAAGCTGCATTTTTTTCCCCTCACATTGTGCATTCATTAGTGTACCTACACTTAAATACCAGTAATCTCTTAATTTCTCCCATAAACTCAACATCCACCTAGCAACGGTTTATTCCTCTTAGTCATATCTTTGAGAAATGTAACATGACTTAGGGAATGAGGCCATTGATATTTTTCCTATGTATATATTTAAAATAAATGGAATAATTATTGAAAAAAAATATCTAAAATTCATATATGTATGTGCAGGGTTAAAAAAAAAAAAAGTTAAGTTCAGTTTTGATACAGCCATGGGGCCAAGAGACACAAAAAACCCTCTACCTGCTCTGTAACCATAGTGAGATTCAAAAATTGCCCCAAATGGGAGATTTTGGCTGTGCTTCTGAAGTGCCACCACGCCAGGTGAGCCACCTTCACTCTTCCTTTCCCTGCAAAATCCCAGGAGGGAAGATGATTGTGCAGAAGGTCTGATTAACAGGAACATCTTACAAACCTGGATGCAACTGGATGCTTCTGGGGACACCCATCGTTTTTGAAAATTAATATGGGCTGGCTGCTTCTTGATCTCTGATTTTTGAGGGATATTCGGTCATCTGGCCAAGACCCATTTACCCAGTTAGGAGGCAGCTCAGTAGCCTGGTTGACTCTCAACTAGAGCCAAGAACCAGTTTTCAACAGGGTATCAGCTGGTGGATTTTGGTTTGAATTTTGGAGAAAGGAGAAAAACTCCAGAGACTTTGAACTAGATCTTTTAGCTTTTTATATATATATTTTTTAAAATATTCCAAGAGCTTTTGGAACAAGTCAGTGCAAGTGCCCATGCATTTGAGACATGCTGCGAATGGTTATGGTTGTAAAGCCATGTCTCTGTCTGTCTGAGCCAAATATAAAACAAGGCAACTGAATAAAAAAAAAAAAAAAGAATAAAATTAATGGCAGCAGTAAAAGTTCACATTCATGCTCAACAGTCAATCTGATCCCCACCAGCACCTCAGCCTCGTCTGACCACTAATGCAAGAAATGTTAATTTGTTACACGGTTGTAGGAACCTGGTAGGAACATGCAAGTCTGTTAACAGGATCTCGGCGTGCAATTGCCTGTTTAACCGTCTGTTACTTCTAGGTCAGCTCAAACTTTTATTTCACACCTTCTTCTGACACTGAATCTGGTCGCCTAAACCCTGTAGATATTATTAAACACACCCAAGTTAGTTCCAAAAGTATCCACTACATCAAGTTGCATTTGCCTGCGAAGAACCGATATATTTTTATCCCACTTTACCCCAGCTTGGAAGCAGCTCTTATCCTGAGCAACAAGCTCGAGGTTCACCAGTCCTACGGTCACAGGACTGCATATTTCTCTGCATGTGTATGTGTCTGCATCCGCAATTTCCCAATATTCCTGGCTACTGCAGCCAGAGCCATCGAACTGCTCCGCGCTGCATGTAATAAACCGCTGAAGGCATCTGGGTTTTTTTGGACACATGTCTTGGCATGAAGCAGGGCTTGAAGTGTTGGATTCTCCACGCGCAGTTTGGAGACCAGCATGTTTCCTGTGGAGCTGGAAACCTGTAACCACTCATATCCTCTACTGGGTATTCTGTTAGAGTTTAGCACTGTTTGGGTTCGTTTTCAAGTTGAAAAAAAAAAAAAAAAAAGAGATTTAAGGGGGGAAACCTAAGAAAGAACAGATGCTAATACAGGACTATTAGGTCAGAGTTATTATCGCAGTTTGGGGAGCTATCAAAGAGACCTTTTTAGACACAATCCAGCTTGGAAGTGGCAGGAGAGCAAGTGTACTAAGCATTGTGAAACCAGCTTCCCCCCTCCTCTGACTTGTGCAACCGCTTTTCCCTGATTATCGCCAACGGTTCCCACTCAGGCTCCCTATCTACCGCTCCCAGCGCGCTGCGCTCCAGGACTGCTTGGGCCGCCTTCGGCAGAAGAATATTAGCAATTGGCCACCTGTCCTTCAAGGGGATATTTTACATTTCAGCATTTCGAGTGTCTCCATTTATTACGCATTTTCCATTGTTCGGGGAAGCAGAAAAATCCAGGAGATGTTATTTGCTGTCTAAAGATAAAATACAGATAATCATAACAAGGCTTAGCTTTATTTTGCACCCAGGGCAGGCAAGAACTGTGCAGCATTTGGCAGGTTCCCGCTGACTGTTACTCTGATTTGGTCCCAACATGCTTTGGAGAAGTTTTGGGTTATTCCCATGGAATAATAATATTTTGCTGTTCCTTGGCTCTTTGGGAGATGCTGCTTGAGCTGCAGGTGAGGAATCTCAGCAGGACAGCTGAGATCTCTTCAACGCATACGGTCCCAGCTAAACCTGCTGTGAAGCACTTCTGGATTTCCAGAGCTGGAGCACGTGGGCAAGGAGAAGACTCCCAAGGTGGCCCTCTAGCATGTCAGCATCTGAGCGCAATTTCTGATGGCACTGATGGCAATATCTTTCTCTTTTTCTACACGATTTTCCATCTATCTGGGTAACCAAAGCCGTGCAGAGCACTAGGAGGAGATGCCAATTCTTTTTTCACTCTTGTTGAAATGACTTTCACCCTTCTGCTATCGTATTCGCTGTTACATTTAATTTGTTTTGGTTTAGCACATTTTAGCTGAGCAAACAATTTGTATGTTATGACTTGAGCCCGTTTTGGAATTGTTAAGGATTTTTTTTTATTTTTTTCACAGTTTTTTTCCTAACCTGTCTGCATTCAGCTCACACGCTGGGTTGTATTTAAACAGAAGATCAACTGATAATTGCAACACCACTGCTGGCATTGCTCTAGCGATGAGGCTGCCAGCATGTCCAGGTTGGATTTTGGCATCCGACGTTGCAGCCTGGAAGCCAATTTTTATTAAAATGAGTAGAGGGAAAAATCTGTTTGGCCTCTTTTGCTTGATAAGGATACAAAAAGGCAAAATTTTAAAAGAATAAATGAATGTTGAAAATACAGTCCTTAACCTGCACGTATTTTTGTGATGCCTGCCGCCGAGCTGAGGTGTTCAGGCCGATATCTGGAACTGGGATCACCCTCAACCAGAGCCACGTTACCCTACACAAGGGCATCGATTATGAGCTGGGGCATCAAGGATGCACCCAACAAGTGTCTGGAGTTGGGTGCCCAGTCCCCAGCTGAGCCCAACCTCCTGGCCCAAGGTGCTCCATCCAGGCCCACAGTGAGGCCGGCGCAGCTGAAAACCAACCCCCAGTTCACCCCAGAAAATCCGTATTTCTCAGTAAAAACACAGCCGTCTCCAGTTGGCATTGTTTGAGGGCCCATATCCCACTACCTCCTCTTGAAAATGTAAAACGACGCACCAGCAGAATACAGATGAATATCCACACTCATATAATTTTATATTTAAGCCTATGGGATAGTGATAATTACAGTTTTAGAATGGGATCAAAAAGCACAGATCTACAGAGACTCTTTGAAGTCAATATCTATTTATTATAATTACACAACATTTTCCATTGGACCTGAAAGCATTACTCGGGCATTAATAAATTAAAGTTTGCAAAAGACAAGCTTCTCCTGCCACTATTTAAACCCATTTTATGGATAAGCAACCTGAGAAACAAAGATTTTAGGTGTGTTGCCTGTGTGTTCAAGCATCACCTGGATTCAGCTGGTCTGTAAAGGAGGCAGTGGACCACAAGCTTTCAAATAACAGCACATCTAGCTCATCAGAGTCACCAGATTCTCTTGACATCCCTTCTGGTCTCACATCTGGGACTTTCCTGGTTGGAGATGCCAAAGGTGGAACATTTTGGGATCTAATGAAGCTGCTTAGTTCACAAAGCTAATAACACTTCATATTTCATACTGTCTTTATCCAACAATTGCACTCACTTAATGACTGTGAGCGGTACAGAAAATTTTATTCCACAATTCCATACTCTTCACATATATAAGAGGACAGGAGAAGTGAAAACGGGACTTGTACAAAGCGGTTTAGGGAATTTAAGTTGGAAGAGCTGGGAGCCAAAGCTCCTTGTCACTCACTCCTCTCTTTTAATTACTGGCTTACATCTTGTGAGGAATTCCTGGGTTACAGTGGGTGAGGAAGACGTGAAGCAGCGCACAACCACCAAACAGGAATCTGGAACAACTGGAGCAATCTCTTTACCGTGGCATAAAAGTTGGCTTAGCAGTTGTTGCAGGCACAATTTAGCAATGAGATGTTGCAGTGGTGCCAGGAAATAGAAGCAAATGTGGGTCTGAATGGAGTCGTGGTTGTCTATAACCACTGTAGCATTCAAAATATCTCCTCTGGCTGGAGGAATAGGATAAGCCAGTGTTTTCTGGAGAACTTTGCACTCCAGCAGTGGCGGTCCCTGAAAGCGGCTGCTTTGCACTGTGAGTGATTAGAGGACAACAGAGCTGTGGTTGATGCATCAAGTGCTTCTTGGCTTTGGCTTCTGGAAGCGCTCAGGCACCCCTTGAGCAGCAGGGATCTGCTCTTGGACACCCCAGATGCAATGTCAGGGTGCAACAGCTGAGGCCAAGCTTCCATGGAGCTTCCTGGTGCTTCAGAAATCCACCTTCACTGTTGTGACTGGTCTTCACAGAGAATCACAGAATGGTAGCGGTTGGAAAGGACCTCTGGAGATCATCTCGTCCAACCCCCCTACTCCAGCAGGGTCACCCAGAGCCGGGGTCCCAGGATTGTGTTCAGGTGCCTTTGGAATCTCTCCAGAGAAGGAGACTCCACAACCTCTCTGGGCAGCCTGGGCTAGACTCTGCCACCCTCACACCAAATAATTTTTTCCTCCTGTCCAGGTGGAACCTACTGGGTTCCAGTTGGTGCCTGTTGTCCCTTGTACTGTCACTGGGCACCACTGACAAGAGCCTGGCCCCATCCTCCAGAGTCTCACCCTGCTGCTCTTAAGCCAGAGGAAAGCAAACAATGTTTTCCTTGGGTTGGCAGAGGGCAGCGTCACTCCTCGCAAGCTCAACGGGCACCTCTGCGGCAGGAGAGCCTTGAGGAGCATCAGCAGAAGCACAGGGCAACAGCATCCTGCTTGCCTTGGCTTTGCTCATGAAACAAAAAAGCCCATACACCCTCCAAGACACAGACCCTTAGGAAAGGCTACCACCAACTTCCTCTGCTGTGATTTTCCCTTTTTCATTATGTTTGACATTTTTGAGACTGAGCTTTGTTACAGACTATTAGCCTATGGCAGTAGGCTGGGGAGATAAGACTTCATCAAGCCATAAATCACACAAAAGCGTGGAAAAATGTGAAATTCTGAGGTTGCACCGGCAGCTCTGGCTGGGTTCGCCTGAGCGTTGTCGAGCTGATTGCAATATTTCCAGTGAATCGCGGTACAAGCCCATGTTGCAGCTTTGCAGGGAAATGACTCCGGTGCCTTGTGCCTGGATAGCAACACTATTAAAGTTTTGCACTTAGCACAGTTACTGACTTTGTGGGATCACTGTAGCAAGTTTTAAATGATGCATGAAATGAAGAATTCCTGCCCATCCTAAGGAGAGATAATGCAGATAATAGACTGCCTTGCAATCACAGCTGTGCAGTGGTTTTTTTGTTCTGCTCACAGAAATGCCCTCCAAACCCCAAAGTAACAGTATATACAATACATTCACAGGGCTGTTTTTTTCCTCCTTGGGTTTATACTGCTTATTCTGCCTCTCCCCACTCATACGTACATCCAAGGAAGGCAGACTCTATGGACTATAGGGACATGCATGCCTAG
>JAVSBS010003715.1:46201-48701 GCA_033124195.1 Coracias cyanogaster | reverse complement strand
CAAGGCGAGGATGCAGCAGAGCTTGGAGCACAATAGGGGACACAGGGCGGCAGGAAAGATGAGAGGATGGCAATGGATGGACAGAAAAACAACTGAAAAATCGGCTGCTCTCAGAAAGAGAAAAACAGACAACCTGAAATTCGGAGCCTTAGATGTGTCTAAAAGAGAGATCAAGACAATATTTTTCTCCATCGGGACTCTCTCATTAATAATAGAAGGGGAATTTCTTTTTAAGCGTGACGTTAGTCACCTTTCTTTCTGCTTGCACAGGCAGGTGGTACCAAGACATGGGGTGTGTTGGGAGCATCCCACACTTCTCCATACCCCTAAGGAACACACGCTGGGCTCAGAGCTCTTCTTGTGTCCGAACAAAGATGATATCATGCTTGACTACAACACAAAATGCTCTTGCCTCTAGCAAATACACTTTTCACAGTCAAACCAGGTCTGAGTAGCACCAACCCTCTGGCAAAAGCTGGCCAAAGATGTTGCAATGATGCTGAGACAGTTCCTCTGGTGACCTTGGAGAAGGAGGGAAGAGTCATGGCCTCACCAAAAATCTGCTGCTTCTATGAGGTACGAGCAAGCTGGGAAGGCTCCTGGCAGTGTGTGTAGATCATCATAGAATCACAGAATGGTTTGGGCTGGAAGGGACCTTAAAGACCATCTAGTTCCAAGCCCCTGCCATGGGCAGGGGCACCTTCCACTAGACTAGATTGCTCAAAGCCCCGTCCAGCCTGGCCTTAAACACCTGAATTGAGCAGCCAAAAGCTGGTCAGGGTTCATGGGAGCACTTTGATATCTCCAACACCCTTCACAGCCTCTGTTCTTTTCTGCGACATCGTAACAATCGGCTCACAATTTATTTTGTGCAATTTGCATGAAATTTCTGTAAGGCATGGAGTAGAATGGAGTAACTGGTTATAAACATCCAGAAACGCTACAGATCTGCAGACAAGGGCAGGTAAACGTGCACCTGTTTCCATTCTAAACAAATTGATCATTATCCACCGTATTAAATAGGAGCCTACCAGGCTGGACCTGACTTCAGAGAAGACAAGCAGACCTATTTCTACCTGATGTCAGAGTCTTAGCAGTGTCCTTCCATGACCCTAATGCTCCAGGCACGTACCTGGAGCACCAAAACAAGGAAACAGATCTTCCACCTGGCTCACCACATTCATCTTGGACCACACTCACGTGTAACGCGCTGATTGCCATATAACTAACGATATATCCTATATTACAGCATCGACTATGACCTCAACCACGCGTTTAAAATCAGCACCCTCATTATACATCAAGCTGGGCTTCGTGGAAACAAGCTCCTGGTTTCACGAGGCATTTTCGATGGAAATGAGCTCCGAAGAAGGAAGCTGTGGGAGTCTGTCAAGCACGCAGTAAACTCAGGCTTGAAGCGTGGCATTTCCTGATGCAGATCCTTAATTACAACAACAGAATAGATAGTGTGGAGGAGGGACTTCTACAGCGTATTAAAGAAAGGAGTGATATGTGGTACAGCTGTCTGGATTTCCTTGGAAATATGAAGCAGTATCATTTATTAATTATGTTGAGGTAACTGGGAAGAAATTTAAATATAGAAGAAGTACCTGAAACTAGTAATTGGCTGGAATGCTATCACAGCCCCCTTACTCTGCTGCTGTAGAAATTACCAACAAAATATATTCTGCTTCATTTCCAATGACACTAAACACTTGGAATATGGTTCCACGTCTTAATATTATTGAAAGATGAAGTGACATTATGAAAAAAACTTTATGCAGATCTCCTGTCTTTGCGGGTAAGCAACGCTAGCTATGGCTCCTTACATGTGAAGCCTCCTTACTTCAGGGAGGACCTGCTGCACATGGCTGGCCTTAAAATCATCCTTCTCCTCACGCTTTTGTCCCATGATTGTCTTGTCAAAATAAGACATCAGTAGCCATCACTGGTTTTCAGCCTGTAAGATGAGTTGCTGGACTTCAGAGTTGTCAGCAAACATTTATGAAAGTAAAAAAACCAGTGTAAATCTGCTCTGGAAACACACAATATTGAACAATGTTGGAATAACACTTGATGAAATCTGATGGTCACCTGCAAAGGGTAAGCATGTATGTGACACAAATGTTCCAGAACAGCTGTCCTTGGCTATAGGGAATGGGACAACTCCTCTCGCAAGACCTCACCTGGAAATACCCTGCCTGGTGCTACACAGTGAGGTGTCTCCATCAGCTTCGCTCCTACAGAGAGCTGGATGGGCTCCCAGGCTTTGAACTGATGGTGTAAAGGGCAGTTCTTCATCCATCACATATTGACCACTAAACTCATATGGAAATCCCCACTGAGGAAGCAGTATAGTGATCACAGAATCCCAGAAGGGTGGAAGGGTTGGAAGGGACCTCTGGAGATCATCTCGTCCAACTCTCCTGCTCCAGCAGGTCACCCAGAGCAGGGGGCCCAGGATCACGTCCAGGTGGGTTTGGAATCTCTCCAGAGAAGG
>JAVSBS010003715.1:14283-24643 GCA_033124195.1 Coracias cyanogaster | reverse complement strand
TCAGCACCACATCTCCACAGCTTGGAAACCCCTCCAGGGATGGGGACTCCACCACTGCCCTGCCCAGCCTGGGACAGACCTTCACAACCCTTGTCATGAAGAAATTGTTCCTAATATCCAACCTAAACCTCCTCTGGTGCAACTTGAGACCATTTCCTCTTGTGCTATCACTTGTTCCTTGGGAGAAGAGATTGACACTCACCTGGCTCCAACCCCCTTTCAGGGAGTTGTAGAGAGATGGTCTCACTTCAGCCTCCTGAGAATCCTCACAAACAACTGATTTCATTTTTTTTTTAACTGGACTTCATTGAAAACATTTTATCAATTCTTCCTTGAGTTCCTTGAGGGTATGTTGCAGAGCAATCAGCATGTACGGTGTCATAATGATGTTCCACGTTGTCGTTCTGAAGAACAGCACGTGCCACGCCGCCCATTAAGGGCAAAACCTGTGGTTTTATAGCTAAAATCTAACCTTCCGTGAGCTTTTTCTTCTCTCTTTTTAAGGTCTCCCAGTATTGACAAGGTCTTTAATTTGTGCTCCAAGGCTGCACCACTTCTCAGGATTAAGCTGTGATACTGCATTGGGAAGTGGTACCTGCTGACTGAGGGGGACAGATCTTGGGGGCAGCTCCCACCTCCTTCCCTGAGCACCCAGGCATGGGAGGCACGCTGTGGCAAATCTGGAAATTATAATCCACAGATAAATTCATTGGGAAAAAGACCCAAAGCACCTGGAGCAGAGTTAAAAATAAGATGAATATACTGGAGCAGGAAGGGGCTGACACCGTGCTCCTGCTCCTGGTGTTACAGGACACAGGGTGCCCCGAGCATCCTTCCCACACTGCACCTTCTGAACAATCCCAGTGTAAGTGTGAAGTCTCCGTCTCTGGAGAGATTCCAAACCCACCTGGACATGATCCTGGGCACCCTGCTCTGGGTGACCCTGCTTTATCAGGGAGGACTGGACAAGATGATCTCCAGAGGTCCCTTCCAACCCCCACCACTCTGTGGTTCTGTGATGCTTGCAACCCTGCAGGATGTCTCTCACCAAGCCCCAACATCGGTCCCGGGAGCCAGATCTTCAATTGCCAGCCAGGCACTGGCTGCAAACACAATTTAACAGAGTTTGGTTCTCCTCCTAGACCAGGATGAACGTACCCCAGGGTGCTCCCAAAAGGCAGGAGAGCCTTTGGCAGTCCCTTGCCCTACCGTGGGACCTTGGTGCTGCTGGGCAATGGAGACCAAGCTGTCCAGGGACTCCATGAGCACCAGTGCTGTGAGGATGAGGCCAGGAGTGGGGCCAGGGCGGGTGTCTGTGGCAGCTCTGTGCCACTCAAGGATGCTGTGACAGTGGAGCATCCCTCCAGTGGCCCTTTAAGCCAGATTGAAAGATGCTCTGCATTGCCAGGCTGACAAAAAAAGCGGCATTAGCCGAGCTGTGAAACTGGCTCTGTATGTTTAATGTCTCTCAATGGCTGGGGTGGGATAGCACGGCATAAACTGAAAGTCAAGCAGCTGAATCCTTGTGCACTGCTTTGAAAAATTAGGGGCATTTATAATGTCTAATATGTTGCAAGCCAGGATGATTTAACAGATGGTTTAAAAAGAAAATCAGCATGTCAGGCAAGGCCCATTGTGTAGCTCTCTGTAGATTTCTATAGAATGTGAGAGTGATAAAAAATGTTTTTCTTCTCTGTTTCAATACTGAAAGATGTTCAAACTTGAAACCTTGGGGGAAATTGCTTAATTACCCTCGTGGTGTCAGTGGTCCAGAGCACTGGGAAATTTCAGTTCCCTGCAGAAAGGGGTCAAATAGGGAACAACCAGGACACTTTTTAAACTCTTGTTAATGCCTCATAACCTTTAATGAATAATTTTCAGTACCACGGCCAAGCTAACCTCACACAAAAGACAGTAATATTTACCTCTTCATAGCTTTGCCTTAATTCTGTGCACAAAGAGAAAAATATAAACACCATATTTGCTTCCATGCAGACAGAACCTTTGGTAGGAAATTTGGATTTTTAAATGCCTGTTCTTCTGTTATACGTTGCTTCATGATTTCTGTACAATTTTAAATTTAGGATGCAAAACTAAGTTAACTTTTCTTATACAAGTATGGTAAGCAGGGATTTCCCCATACCATGCATGCAACAATTACACTGTATTTTTGTTTTAAAAAGAAGAGTTAATATTTAAAGTTGCCCTTTAATACTCATTCGGAAACACTGATTGAATAATAAGCCAAGCAGCTCAGTGTATCACATCTCTATTAAATTCTCCTGCCTTTTTTAAGATTAAAAAGAAAAAAAACCCAACAACTTTTTTGTTCCTCTAAATGCAAATCTTTCTGTGTAACACTGTGCCTAATCTACTACAACTAATTAATCTGTTTGAGCTGATGAAATGTTACCTCTGCATTTTTTGTTCCTTGTATACAATTATTGTAACAGTGGTGAATAAATCAATATTCCCAATCCAACTGTAAAAAACAATCAAGAAAAGCAGTGCTTCTCAGGGAAAAAACACCAAATAATATTTATTAACTCTGTCTCAATCCACAACAGAGCCTAATACCATTCAAGCATTTTCTGCAAGTGTAATAAGCAAACTCAAATACATGATGAAAGTGGCACATGCCAATAATTTCACCATTTTACACTGCAGAGTAATTGAAGGATTTAATGAGAAACAAACCAATAAAAATAAATAGACCATGCGAGAGGAGGAGAAACTGATCTAAAATGGAAGTTGCTCCATTGTGAGTTTTAGGGGTTTTTTACATGGTTTGACCAGGGGGAAAAAAAAAATGGTGTTGGGACGATTGGCTGTTTATTTCTACTTGTTTTACATTTTGCAGTTGGATATCAGAAGAGGAAAATCCTGCTTGCTTTGTCTAGACCCGATTCTGCATGGAGAGGCTATCGTTTTGCTGCCGCTTCCGACAGATCTGTTATTTTCCTGCTGATTTGTATGATGAATCGGATCTTTCTGCCTGAAGTTAGCAACTGTTTCTGTTGTATTGGTATTTATCAATAGCTCTGAGCAGCCCAGCCTCTTAAATAATAGCACAGAGTCCTTCTGCTTTTAGAAACGTCTATAAATCACAGTCCTCATGAAAGGAATTCTGATTACAAACTCCTTTGTCTCAGCGGTGCCCCTAAATTTTGGCCGTGGACAAATGACTCACTGAAGGATGCCACCAGCACCCGTGGCGACACAGAGCAAGGACCGTATGTGCGTGGACAGACAGAACATTATCTTTTCCACCTAGATTTTTGGTAACTCCACAGCTGGATCAAGTTGGTCTGACCTAGAAAAATCTCACAAGTGGATTTTTAATTTAAAGACCCAAGCTGAAGAATTTTGACCTCTACTTCAGCCCCTCCGAAGCTGGTGTCACAGTGTCAGAGCTGGTGGTGGCAGAACCGATGGGGCTTCTCCCGAGTGGGATTTTGGTAGGACACAAGATCAGGGATGCTTCCAACCGAGCCTGGGGCAACACTTGGTGAGGAGGAGTTCAGATTCAAAAGGAATACCCCAAAACCTTTGAGGGACTAAGGCAAGCAAGGGGATGGTTTGTAAAGGCCAACGAGTAAATTGTCTGTCACTTGCTGTCTTCACTTTAATGATAGGTATTTAAAATCTATGTTCTTTTTCTGAAGGAATCTAAATTCCTGAGAAACGTGGACCAGAAGGGGCTCCTCACTTGCTAAGCACATGAGAGAGGCAAAGGCAAGCTGGCTAAACCTGGACATTCAGAGAAATCACATGAAATGTTGAGTACTGTACCCCTAGTAAAAGAAACAATAACGCATCATCGCATCTCTAAAGGGGATTATTTTCAGCTGTGTTGTTTTGATGTTTTTCCGTGTATGCACAATTGAAAACACGGACTTGTAATAAGTTATTGCTTTGTGTGGTGCTTTGGGAAAGAGGGAGAGGGCAGGTTCAAAGACCAAGGGCGGAGAGGGCTCTCCCTGGACAACTGAGGTCCGATCTCAGTGTACAGGTCAGCGACCCTTTTATAAAATCTTTGAAGTGCTTTCTTGAAGAGTATTGACTGGCCAAAGCCTTTTATTTCATATCAAGTTCAAATGCAATGTCTTTATGAGCATAATGCACAAATCAATGGATCAGGACATTCAGATTATTTAGATAGAGCTGAGCGTGGGCAGCATGCACCGAGGCAGCCTTAAAACCACTCAGAGCATTCAGATAACATTGTATCCCACCACGATGTTTACCAGACAAGCTTTTCACAAAATAGGGTCCACTAACAAAATATTTTATTTTTCTTTACTTGTCAAGATAGCAAGTTTTGCCTGGACAATGCAACAGGAATTGCTGTTTTATCTCCCCTGGAAAGCTGGAGGTTAGAAGAATTTTAAATCTCATATTCCCCTGTCGTCACACCAGCAAACATCACTATTATTATTATTATTATTATCATCATCATTATTTCAGTAGTGTGGAGGACATGTCTTGTCTTTACTCTGTTTTTACACGAAAACGAACGAAAATAATATTCTTGCCCCACTACCTCTTTTTGCAGCAAATTTAGTCTGTGTTACAAGTAGAGTTCAGCCTATTTTACTTTCCACAGAAGTACCAGTGAACAGAAATTCCATTTTTTCTGCAGTCCTCTTACTTCTGCCCATAGGACACCATGTCTCATCTCCACCTGTGACACCAAGAACACATCCCAGTCGCCTGTCACAGAGCCAAACCACCTGATGTCCTACAAACTGTGTGGATGTGGTGCTGGTCCCCAAGCTCCATCACACCAGACTGAACTTCTTTTGCCTGTTCCCCATTTTCCGGCCCTCCCAGCCACCGTCCCCGTGTGGCTATGGGCTCTGCAGCCACTCCAGAGGCAAAGTTCCACCCCAGAACTCCCTGACTTTCTACATTCAGGGCAAAACAAAACCTTTTAGAGAAGATGTATTCTAGAAAAAGAAGTTATTACAGTACAGCACAAGGTCAGTTGTACACTCAGTGCCAACAAGTTATAAAGGTCTCACATTTTTGGCAGGAACACCTCACTAATGAAGTACAAACCATTGTGTTATGAACTTTAATGTTTTTGCGATGTTTTAATGGACCTTACTCGAGGACCAGACTGACTATATGTCCATGGGCTTGCTTCCCGTGCTAAGTGTTTATTTTTCACTATCCCAATGGGGAAAAAAAGAACTGAAATTGCTGTTATGTCAAATTCATGGATGCATAAATGTGTGAGACGGAAGAACTGAATATTACTCTCACTCCCGCCGTGACTTCTGGCAGTGAGAGGGTGGCACAGAGAGATAAGTTGCAGGTTTCAAACCCTCAGAACACCTTGGACCTGGACTTTTCAATTCTGGCATTCTCAGCCCTGGTTTTTCTCTTTTCCTAGCTGGTTTCCAAGAAGTCCTGGCTGGGGAATGGCCAGCCTCACTGCAGACTCCAACCTTTCCAACATGGAAAGGCAAATTGCTTTCTGTGGTACAAAACTCGCAGGAAAATTTGTCCCAAGAACTGGGGAAGCAGAGGCAGCCCAGTCCTGAGTGAGGTAGGAGCTGTGGTTCCTGTAAGCACATTCCTTCATTCCTTGGTGGACAAAAATTGAGTGCATTTGCATATGCACACATGTATTTCCCATACCCATGATGGACTTTTTGCCGTAGGTGCTGCAGCTGCCACTCTAGATATGAAATGTTCAAGTGCAAAACCCTGGCCAAGGATCCATCACTTACCAGGAGAGTTAATAACAGTGCTGACGTACAGTCCAACATCAACAGCAAAATTTAACGTAAACTATAACAAGCCTTTATGATGCTCCATCAGAGAAATCAGCAGAAAAGTCAAAGGAACAAGTGAAACCTGACAAAATCTGGAGCAGATTCCGGTATAACTGGTGCGCTCCATTGTTGTTTCAGAGCCAAAAGTCACGACAAGTATTTCAGCGTTGGTGAGGACCTGGTGTGCCCCACCACTAGTTAAGCAAATCATTTCCAAAGAGCTGCAAGAAATACCTGAGTAGAACACTTTCTTCAGTGTCCATCCAGAAAAAGGATGAGATTTCAGCAGAAACTGACTGGCAACCACCAAAGTCACATCCTCCCTAGCTCACCTTTCTCCATCCCCCAGGGGACATGGTACAGCCTGTTCCTGAGGGCCCATCAAAGTTGTCCATCCTCTGGCAAGCTCCAAAAACCCCAAATCAGTGTTCAAATATGGGAGTTTCTGGAGACTGACCAGCACAACCCAGAGCAACCCCATCATCCTTCTCCAGGGCTGCCTCTCGAGCATCACCGCTTGTGGATTTGGGGGCTGCTGGTTGTGGCTCACCCTCTGATTTCCAAATCCAGACACCGTTGGCAGAGCACCACAAGAATATCATGTTTGTTATCCTACAATCCACCCTGTGATCAGCTTGCCGGTTTATATTTTTGCTACACAAGGTGTGTTTTTATCATGAGTGTCCAACAGACAATTTATGGAGGTTGTCTGTGTAAATAATTATAAAGAATATTAGCGGGTCACACACTGCCTGTGTTGAAGCGTTGCCTTTTGCTCGCTTTTTTTTTTTTAATCAATGGGAATTACATGGTAGGTATTTCCACTGCCTTGGCTGTCAGCCAATCCATGAAAATTCCTGATATTATGGGGAAAAAAGAAGTGTTCCTTCCGTACCAATCAGAATTTCACTTCTGTCCTCGGCTGCACCCTTGCATAAACCTTCCTGAGGAACACCAGGACAAATAAGTGTCCTGTATCTCTGGAATGCTCATTTTTCAGTCATACCAAGGAAGATTGGCGGGTATGTTGCATGGTTCCAGTGTAATTAGTCCTTTTTAATGAAATGGACCCTGGATATATTCCACTGTGGAGCTTCAATAATAGAATTTAAGTGAAAGTAATTTCAAAGTGCAACAGTAGTTTACATATTAGTTATTGTATAAAGAAAAAAAAAATGCTCTGCTGTTCTAGGTTAAATGCAATTAACATCCAGGCCTTCTGCGAGGCTCCTGGGAGCAAATGATTGGTTTGGCAGGTTATTTCTCAGGTTTTGATAAAAAGAAAAAGAAACCCCGCATTATCCTAACTATATACCCTTGCTGAAAATATTACAGCACTCTCTAGATTCAAGACCTCCAAGCAACTTTGTAGAACACGTATATAATGCCAGAATTTTTGCTAATTAACTGTTACTCAGAAGCACAATTACCACGTCAGCCACTGCTTGGATAATGTTGCATATAAATAAAATTTTGCAAGTCCAAGTAGAAGTCAATTCCTCACTATTTAGCATTCGCTGTGAGAGGGGTGGAAAGAGTTTTCTGTTTGGTGTTGGCAAAAACAAATTATCTGGAGCCCTGATGGGGGAACAAACCCAGAAAAACATATTCTTATTTCATATAGCTGTGTCCTACATCCAAAGAAAAAATAGAGGTTTACAAGAAGTACAGAAAATTCTGTCATAGAATTGCTGTAAGACCTGTCAAATGCACCAAGAAGTGGGGTTTTTAATTTTTTATTATTATCTTTCTTTGTCTCTAGTAAGCACATTTTTTAAAAAACAGTTTATTTTCTCGTTTGGAAAGTTAAGTCTTTCACTCCCAATTGTTTCTACAAATTCTACAGTTATCTAGGAATAAAATCTAACTCTCGCAGCATCTCTTAGCTAGTTTGATGGGGTCTTATTGCAAAGGACCTCACAAGAAGTTGCTCGTTCGTAGTCACACAGGAATGCTTAGATCAAATCCTGCTATTTTAATGTTTCTGTAGGGGGGAAAAAAGATGCAATTTAGGCCAAACACAAAACTCTGGCTGATCTGTTTGGCCAGTTTCTGCAATGTAGATGGTCCTTCACAGGCTGTTAAACACAACCTCTGGCTCAGGAAGTCCCCGAGATGCAGATTGCTGGAGACGGGGAAGCAGACGAGGAAAGTCTCACTCTATATAAAAAAACCTTAGATTTCTAGCCAAAGTTAGTCATCTACAACGTAAAGAGAAGTAGATACCTCCACAGGACAATTAATTTCATCTATAAAGAGGTGGCTAAAATATCCCTTTTTCCCCACCAGCTACAGAAATATCTTGGATGTAAAGCCTAAAATAGACACCCTGCTCTTAGAAGGCTGCAATAAACGAGGTGGCTCCCAACCCAAACGGCACCGTGGATGACAAACATGATAAGCTGAACTTTATCAGCCCAACAATAACAGAACTAAATCCTGAAAGGGAGAAACAAGATGCATACAGACCCAGCAAGCCCTCCAGAAAAGGCCAGATCAGAAACACCAAACGCATCATTGGAGTAGGTTTAGGTGCAGTTGAAGTTATTCCAGACCTTCAGCTTATTTTGACCTTGTTTTGGCAGATCTTTGGTTTCGATTTTCTTTACCCTTTAATGCCTGGACACTGGGACAGAGGCAAATGTGCCCTGCACACTGGACATCACTACTGCAGACCCATTGCCCGTGTTCTGCTGGTGGTTGCCCAGCGTGGCCTCATCCAAAGCCTCCATGTGCCATCACACATCTCGAGCTGCTGCATTTCCTCAGGAAATACTATTCGGGGGCTTGTTTATTTTGCTATTATGAGTATGTTTTGCTACAAGAAATTATACTTAATTATGTTATAATATTTTCAGAACTGTTAATGTTAATATTAATGTGGTGAAAATCATTTTTACTTAATTTTTACTGGGTGTTCTTGTATAATTGATAGGGAATTTGTTATTAAATCTTTTATTTGACTGATTACTTAAGCATTCCCACATGATTATTGAAGACAATCTTTCATATAATTAATTTCACTAATAGAGACTCCCCATGTTTTCCTTCCTAGGCCAGTGTCTGCATGGTTATCATGTAATTTAAGGCTTTCCTGGGGCAGCTTTAAATTATGCACATATTTGTATTAATTATATACGGCCGGATTCTGCTACCTTGTACATAATGGCTAACACCTCCTTGGGTAAGTAACTCCTCTGAAGTCAGCACGGGATCAGTGTGATAAAAAGTGGTGGGAAATGAGCAAATCTGAAGGGAGGACCAAATTAAGTTAGCTGCTTTCATTCATGTCCCACCAGCGCAGGTTTCCTCAGATATCTCCTGCCCTCTCCCTTTCATCACTCCTAATCCAAGCAGAGGGGTTCATCTGCTACAGCAGCCTTTTTGGGATTGGGAATACGCTGGGAAGGGAACACTTGCCATTCCCACCCGTGAAATGCAAAGATACAGGGCACACAACGCGCAACAAAGGACCAGGGCCGCGTGTGCAAATGTGATAGGGAACAAATGGTGCCCGATGTCATGAGAAAGCACGGAGTTATCCGTCAGGTGACATGCCAAACCCGTGACAGGATGCTAAGTAATGCACCCAGCGCCAATTATTGACTCCCAATGACAAATTGGGTTTCCATATTGCATGTTTTCCCCCAGACTGGAGGACAGAGTCCGTTCAAATAATGGCAAACTCCACCGTTGTACTTGCGAGGGGAAGTGACAAGAGCACTTGAGAGGCAGAGTCCTGAGGAATTAACATGAGTAGCATCACCCCGGCCTGCTGTAATTTGCATTCTGACGACAGCAGCGGCAGCAGGCTCTGCAAAACCTCAGGCCTCCACTGAAACCAGGAAACCACAACCAGCTCTGGGATGAAGCTGCCCAGGAGTCCCCAGGGAGGTGTCCCCCAGGAGCTGCAGGGACCATGGGATGGGCTCAGGGAGCAGAGCAGGGGTAGTGTCTCTCCTGCCCATGCTTGCCCCCATCTCTGGGAGCTGCCTAAGCCCAAAGCACCCTCTGCCAGATGCCTGGCAGGCCCACTTCCCATCTACATGCTTTGCTTGAACATACCTATTGCAACCAGCAGCCACAGTGATGTTTGATAACGTTGATTCTGTTTCTGAGTGGTTGAACTAGGTGTTCTCCAGACGTCTCTACCAACCTCTACTATTCTGTGATTCTGTGTCTTAAGAGCCACCCAGTCTAGTTTAAAGTTGGTCTTCAACAAGACATGAAACCTGTTTACTTCTTCCAGGTGGGTGCTGAAATTCCTGTTCCTAAACATGCTTTCAGCCACAGCAAAATTCAGCTTCAGCGCTCATGAAACGCATCACACTTCTAGGAACTGCCTATGGTCAACTTGTCCAAGTGATTGAACTCTCGCAACCCATATGAAATTTCAAACAGGATGACAAAGTCACAATCAAGATTGCCTTCTCCTGCCTTCCCTCCTCCTTCCCAAATCTGTTTGTCAAACTCTACATCTAGACATAGAGGTGCTGAAGTGTGGCCAGAGAAGGGCAACAAAGCTGGGGAAGGGTCTAGAGCACAAGTGTGGTGAGGAGCAGCTGAGGGACCTGGGG
>JAVSBS010003715.1:0-14183 GCA_033124195.1 Coracias cyanogaster | reverse complement strand
GGGCACTGGGGAGGCCACACCTCGAATCCTGGGGTCAGTTTTGGGCCCCTCACTCCAAGAAGGACCTTGAGGGGCTGGAGTGTGGCCAGAGAAGGGCAATGAAGCTTGTTCAGGTTATCTCCCAGTCATGGCCAGGTTGGACCTGATAACCTCAGAGAGTGACCCAGGGGTGAATGGCAGCAAGTTTTATCTCAGAAGATTTATTTTGACAAGGGTGTCTGCCCTGAAAAGAAAACAGCCAACATCCTGTACTGTGCCATCACAGCTGAGCAGCTCTTAGTGGTAGCAGGACAGCAAAGCCCCTGCCAACAGAAAGGGGAGAAGAGTTGTACTCAACACGACCTTGAATCCATCTTCCTAAGCCTCTGCATAGGCCCCAATGTCTTTTTTCAGCACCTTCTCTGAATGAGTTGTCAAACATTAGAACAAGCTGCCCAGGGAAGTGGTGGAGGTATTTAAAAGACGTGTAGAAGTGGTGCTGAGGGATGTGGTTTCATGGTGGACTTGGCCATGCTGGGTTAACAGTTGGAGTCGATGATTATAAAGGTCTTTTCCAAGCTACATGATCCTATAATTCAGGAAGAGGACGGCATGGGTGAGAAAACTCAACCTCTGCATCTCACACCACCAACACTTCAGCAAATCCTGCCTGGAACAGCAGCAACTAATCAGGATTGCTTATCTGCTGGCTCTGCCTGCTCCGAAGTGGAGCAATTGGATGATGTCAGTCCAATAACCCTGGCAAGAGCTTAAGGGGAGTCATAAGTCACTGACAATAAGTTAATCACTTGAGCTAACAGCTAAGACAAGGAATACATTGTTCTAAAATGAAGCAGAATTTGCCGGAGACAAAACCCACACATTCCTCCTCGTTGCTTCCTGCTGTTCCTGTTGACAGGAGAGGGAACCTAAAAGAGATCACTGAAATCACTGTTTCTCTTCCAGTTGGGCAGGAGGAAGACTGAAGCAGCTCTTAAGGCAATCCCAGATTTAAGATCTTGGGTCATCAGGTCATTCAGGACAAAGACTTTCTAAAAGAAGAAGAAGAAAAACCAACCTCCTCCTTTCACAGAATCACCTGGATTGGAAAAGACCATTCAGATCAATGAGCCCAATCATTAACCTAACACTGACAAGTCCTCAACTAAACCATATCCTTCAGCACTACATCTCTACACGCTTTATCACATCACTCGGCAGCCTTGTGTCAACTTTGACCCAAGGATGTGACCACGTTGCAAATGCAGCAGGATGCTGAACCTCCTGTGGCCCCTCTCTCCTGGAGAAGCATGGAGCTTTCCCTCCCTCTTCTGAAGGAATACAACAGGATACTTCTTTTCCAAGTACAAACTTGTACCAGAAAAAAAAATTCCTCCAAGTTAGCTATGCCTTCCTCCTTTTGCTTTGAAGTTTGGCTGGGCTGACCAAGAGTTTACTGCCTGGAAACATTTTGAGGGTGTTTTTGGAAATTACCATTTTTCATGATGGACAGCTGAACCAAAGATTCATGTAATCTTCTCCAGCAATGCAAAATGAATGGCCACAGCTTTGACGCAGGTGTCCAAGAACCCCCCACAAACTTTGTCCAGAAATCTCTCTGAGAAACAGCTTCTCAATGAATCAGTCGTTGCCTCCCACCTCTCTATGTCACACTGGATTTGATAGACCTGCTGTGTTTCCCCTCTTCTTTCCCAAGCTAAGAATCATAGAATGGTTTGGTTGAAAGGGACCTTTCAAGGTCATCTATTCCAACTCCCCTGCACTGAGCAGGGACATCTGCAACTAGAGCAGGTTGCTCAGAGCCCTGGCCAACCTGACCTGGAACATTTCCAGGGCTGAAGAAGCTGCCACCTCTCCGTGCAACCTAAGAATTCCCGACCTGCCTACCCACTCCTCTTACAGAAGTCTTGCCAGACTTCTGTCATCTTCACAGTGCTGTGGGGAGCAGAGATGCCTCACTGAGAACCTGCAAGAGACCCACGTCCTTCTAGGCCAGCAACCAGAGGACAGATGGAATATCCCCGGTCACATCAAACAGCACTTGACACTTCGGCAGCTGAAATGAATGGGGTGGGATAGGGATGATCATGAGAAACCAGAGAGCAGAGGGAGGGTGGGATCATTGGTGCGCACCTGGTTGTCTTGCAGATGATGTGATTTTCCTTCAGCACAGAGCACTGGATTATTTCCTTATGGATTTGTTCTGAAATCTAGACTAATTCCTCACCACAGTTCTTATCCTCTCCTGTAAATAATCATTCTTTCAGAGCAAAATCAAGGACCACCTAACTCAGCATATCAGGGTAAACCGACCACTTGGAAGCCAGCAAGCTTGCAAAATAGGATATCAGAAGGAAGACAGACTGAGAGGACCTTGTCACTCCCACTTGACTCCATAGCTGCTTGGACAATGACCAAACTCTAGGTTGCATAAAGCCAAAGAAACTCCTCACCAGGAGAGGTGGGAGAACATCTCTCCTCATCCTGAGCTACTTGTGAGTTTTTCCCATGCTTTTTCACTGTGGAGCCCTAACTAACAGCAGATGCGTGGATCTCCTGGGCTAAGTGTGCCTGAATTCAGTACAGAAGAGAGACCAGCATTCCCCAGTTCACAGCCTTCAGCCGGAAGCATGGTCAAAGAGGCAGCCCGAAATGAAAGGTTTCATGGTGTGAACTTTCCAGAGGAAGCAAGTTTTCTCTGTGAAAGAACAGAAAGTGCATGTGGCGGGAGCGAGCAGCTCCTTGGGGGCTGCCTGAGCAGGAAGGAAGATGTTTTGATTTATTCTAGGTGTGAAATTTGGCCAGGGAAGCTTGCCAGGTGTTTGTGTTGGCTCTCCTTCGGCACCAGGCTGTGCTTCCAGCAGGAACTTTGCTTCTCAAAGCTGGCCTCTTAATGCTCATAACCAGGAGATGAAGAGGGGACAGTCAGCAACAAGGTCTGGCTTATTCAGGGGCAGGATTGGTGAAAGGGCTCAGGTTAGGCTGGATTCAGCCTCCACCAGCACCTACTAGGGATCACAATTGCACATGGGCTTCCCCCAGGGTCAACCTCACCACCATCTCCATCCCTGCCACCACCTCAGTGCTGCAGAGAGAACCAAGAACCCCGCTGATCATCAGCACTTTGTGGCAATTTTCCCAGTGAAGCAGATCAAAGCAAATACCTACAACCAGGGCGTGAGAAGCCAGATCTGCAGCAGCTTCAGACATTGGGGTGGCCAGCCTTTGATTAGACACACTGCAACAACTTCCTGCAGGCGGTGCCAATTCAGATCAAGCCTTTGTGCTTCTGGATGCCATGACATTGGGCCAGGAGAGAGCCAACAGCCTTTCCAGCCAGCAGGAACTGGAAGGTCCTGAGATAGCCTGGCAGCGGGCTTAAAGCAAACAAAAGGAAGCGCTGCTTCACACCACTCAGAGACCATGCAACTCATTGCCAACAAATCCAGCCACGTTACATCTACTGCCAGCGATGGGAACTCAAGCAGATTGTGTTCTGGCCTCCATCTGGCTCAATATTGATGATTCCCTGAATGCATGGGGCTTCCTTCCCCTCCCAGGGTGTGAAGGCACAGCTCTTGCTCTTTTAACTCTTCCCTTTCCCATATCCTTCTGCCTGGGTCTCCCAGAGGTGAGTGACCCGCTAGCATCACCTCCTCCCTCCAGTTGTGTTGCTTTGTCCTCATGTCTTTTCATACGTGGAATAAAGGAAGGGGTGAGAGTTTTCCCACCTTTGCTTTCCTCAAACCCCTCTAATCTTCTTAGCACCCCATTTATTTCCTTTTGTCTCTTTCTCCCCTCCATTTTTTTTCCCCTTCCTAGTGCTCATATCTATTCTGCTGAAGGCCACCATGCTGGAGAGTGAGATCATGCTGAAAGTGGAGGCCAGCTCAGCCAGCAGGTCCTCCCCCTCTACTCTGCCCTGGTGAGACCACATCTGGAGTATTATGTCCAATTCTAGGATCCCCAGTTTAAGAGAGACAAGGGACTACTGGGAGTCCAGTGGAGACTACAAAGATAAGGAGGGGACTGGAGCATCTCTGTGCCAAGGAAAGGCTGAGAGCCCTGGGGCTGTTTTGCTTGCAGAAGAGGGCAAGGGGCAATGGGCACCAGCTGGAACCCAGACGGTTCCATCTGAACAAGAGGAGAAACTTCTTTGGTGTGAGGGTGCCAGAGCCTGGCCCAGGCTGCCCAGAGAGGTTGTGGAGTCTCCTCCTCTGGAGAGATTCCAAACCCGCCTGGACACGATCCTGGGCACCCTGCTCTGGGTGACCTGCTGGAGCAGGGGGATTGGACAAGATGATGTCCATAGGTCCCTTCCAACCCCATCTGTGTTTTTGTGTAATTGCCCCCAGGTCTCCGCAGTGCAGAGTGGCTCACATCTTCATGGTTAGACCACACTTGTCCACATTCCCACTGCAAGTCCTGGGGCTGGCTCTACTCTGCATCTCCCCTGGCTTTCCTGGGGCCACAGTCCTTTCTCACATTCCTGTCCCATTGACAATGCCTGGAGTAACGTCCCTGTGGTGTCACAGCCCAGAAAGGTTCTTGCAGCACTGTAGCATGTTGCAAAGGGGCATGTGCCTGGGTGGAGAATCTAAGCATGTGACCTGAGATTTGGAGGGCTAGAAGGCTCCTCAGGGTGAAAAGGGCCAGGTCTAGATCAATTTCATCCATGCAACCTGGAACAGATGAGAGCATGCTCAGAATCATGCTCAGGTTCTGCTCAGCAGGGACATTAATTTACTCCAAAAGCAACACAGGCCTCTGCATCTCTCCCACTGCTTGTCCTCCTCTTTGTCACTCTAGCATCTCCTTCACCAGGGATTCTCTTCACCATTAAGAGTGAAGACCAAAGACCACCTCCCTTAGACCCACCCCTTGAAGGTGTTCAAGCTCTCCTTCCTAGGCACTGTAGTCAGGGTCACCTCGTGCATATCAATTCAGCATCACTTCACAGCTATAAGAGGCGACCCAGGTAGATAGAGCAAACAGCTCTTGACTTTGCTCCAGACTGGCCAAGCACGCCCCTTTCCTCGGGATGAGACAGAGTGTGCTGAGTGTACACAAAACATCCCGTATTTCCTCGACACCTGCATCTAGTGAAGCCCTCAAGAGGCAATTTGAGGACAGTCTTCAGCTATGAATGTTCTAGGTCTCATCGCTCAAAGTCAGACCTTTATTGTCATGAAAAGGATATTGCAGTGTGCGCCAGCACTTCCACTTGCTGTTGGGAAATGGACCTTGCCATGAACCAGCTCTCACATTCCCTGAGGCATTAACCCATGTATTGCTTTTAGGACATTCGTGAACAGTCCTGCCTCTAAGTCACTACCTAAAGCACATCTGGTTGACAGAGACCTGGACCACCAAATCCACCTGCTTAGGGCCTCATGCCTCCTTCCAAGGCATATGCAAGAAACTGCATGAGCAAAATTAACTCCATGGTCAAGATCCACATGCAGCTGAGCCAACATATAGAATCATAGAATTATTTAGGTTGGAAAAGACCTCTAGGATCACCAAGTCCAACCTTCATCCAGCATCTCCCAAACCATGCCTTGAAGTGCCACGTCTACCCGGTTTTTTAACACCTCCAGGGATGGTGACCCCACCACCTCCCTGGGCAGCCTGTTCCAGTGCCTCACCACTCTTTCAGTAAAGAATTTCTTCCTAACATTCAATCTAAACCTCACCTGCTGCAACTTGAGGCCATTACCTCTCGTCCTGTCATTAGTTACCTGGGAGAAGAGACCAACACCACCCTTGCTACAACCTCCTTTTTGGTAGTTGTAGAGAGCAAGGAGGTCTCCCCTCTGCCTCCTCTTCTCCAAACTAAACAATCCCAGTTCCCTCAGGCACTCCTTATATGACATATCTTCCAGACCCCTTATCAGCTTTATTGCCCTTCTCTGGACCCACTCCAGCACCTCAATGTCCTTCTTGTCCTGTGGTGACCAAAACTGGACACAGCACTCAAGGTGTGGTCTCACGAATGCCGAATACAGGGGCACAATCACCTCCCTACTCCTGCTGCTCACACCATTTCTGATCCAGGCCAGGAGCCATTGGCCTTCTTGGCCATCTGGGCACACGCTGGCTCATGTTCAGCCGGCTGTCCACCAATACCCCCAGGTCCTTTTCCATCAGGCAGCTCTCCAGCCACTCCTCCCCAAGCCTGTAGAGTTGCCAGGGGTTGTTGTGACCAAAGTGCAGGACCTGGCAGTTGGCTCTGTGAGGAACCGCAGCTATTCATCTCTGCCTGCTTCTCCCCAGCTGTGTGGTCCTACCCCTTTCCAGCACCCACTCAGATCCTGACACAGCACCAAGGACAAGCGAGGTCTCATCCATGTCACTACAGATCCCACATTGTGGGGACATGGGATAGTGTTGTATAAGGGCACATGATTATTACAGCTGATTGTGGGAAGTTTTTTCCTCCACAGGGAGCTCACATGCTGAAGTATTCAGCTAAATTGCTGCAGACCTCAGCATGACTCCCTCAGGTGCTCATGCAATGCCTGTCAAATGCCAGCATCACCACTTCTTCCAGGAGGACACAACCCCAGATTTCATCCTGCTGAACATACTTCTTGTGCAAGCAGGCTGCTTTGCATTTCTGAAGAGCTTTTCTTGATTTTCTAATTCTAGGATAAAAATATTTCTAATTTCTAACCCAATTCCTGGACCTGAGAACATGGCAGCTTCAGCATTCTTGAATGGGACCTACAGCCTGGGTCCAGGCATTGGTCACTGCCTTATGTCCAGGGACTCCCAACAGTGCAGGACAAACTTCACAGGAGAAGATCTGCTGAGGAATGCAGCAATGAAACCGCTGCTGGGAGACAAGACTTTTACCCTGCAGCCCTGAAATGCATCATATTCAGAAGAAGAAGAGCCCTCTCCCCTCTGCTACAGGGCTTTGAACACTGTCTCTCCGCTTGTTACACCATTATGACTTTTTTTTTTTTTTGCTTTCCCCTGCCTTCAGGGGTGTTCTGCGTGGTGGAAACTCTGCCCACACGAGTTTAGAATCATAATTTTGATGTGTTGGAGTGCATCTGAAGAAGGGCAAGGAAACTGGGGAAGGGTCTAGAGCACAAGTGTGGTGAGGAGCAGCTGAGGGACCTGGGGTTGTTGAGCCTGGAGAAAAGGAGGCTCAGAGGAGACCTTCTCACTTTCGACAACTCCCTGCAAGGAGGTTGTAGCCAGGTGGGGTCGGGCTCTTCTCCCAAGGAACAAGTAACAGGACAAGAGGAAAAGGCCTCAAGTTGCACCAGGTGAGGTTTAGGTTGAACATGAGGAACAATTTCTCCACCAAAAGGCTTGTAAACCCTGTGGAAGGGTTTCAAAGCCACGGAGATGTGGTTCTGAGGGACATAGTTCAGTGGCGACCTGGGAGTGCTGGGTTAATTGTTGCACTTGAAGATCTTTAAGGTCTCTTCCAACCAAAATGATTCTATGATTCTATACTTAGAGTGGAGCAAAATCCAGCTCCTGAGCCCAGCCCCCTCTCTGCACACCACATCTTGAGTCCATTTTGGCAGATGTAGGTGGATATGTGCCATGATTTGAATCAATGGAAATACTGACAGCTGTTGAGGAAATTCAGTGAAGTCAACAGGACGGGGCACAGCGCTCAAGTTAAGCATGAACTCAACTCTTTCCAGCATCAATGCCATAGCAAAAACTTTAAAAATCAATTTATTCTTCAGGGGCTGAGTGAAACACGAGCTGCATACAAAAGAGTGGCCGTGATAAGTTCATTTAAAACAGAGGCTCATCCTAGGTAACATTTTAAGCTGCCCTCAAGCAATTCTCTGCCATGCATCAGTATTTCTGAAAAAATGGTCTTATGAACCCAACTCTGCACAAAATTTCCCAAAGAAGCAGCAACAGTGTTTGGTACTTGTGGAGGGATGAAAGGTTTTATCCCCCGGGGACTGAGAGGACAATTTAGCTGCTAAATTTAAAAAATGAAAAACCGTCATCCTCTGAAGCCTTACCTGCTATTTTCAATATTTTGATATTTTGGTCAATTTAGGGGACTCCAGTGTGCAAGTGATTTTTGAAGTTCAGGTCTGTGAGAGCCCATCTTACTCCCTGTTACTTGAAATCTCAGACCTGCCAATGGAGCATCACACCCCCTCCACCATGCCAGCCATTAACATGGGCAATAACCACTATTTCTCCCCACACACTATTTACATTCTAAGACACCGACAAACTATAACTCACAGGGAACCATTTTAAATTATTATTATTATTATTCAATGGCTTGTAAACTGTATCTCATCATTAACCGGAATAATAAATAAAAATAATGACTAGCTTTCAAGCTAGCCATGTAAAGAACATACTTTCCAGCCAAATATTTGGTTCATCTTACTAGGTTTTAATTAAAGGAAAACCCATCCTTTAATTGTTAGGCTTAGAAAATGGTATTTGGGGTTAGGAACCGGAGGAAATCCCTTATTCCACATTGTCTCTGCACAGCTCTGTTGCTATATAGACCAAGATATAGATTGCTGAAGAAAAATATAATAGCCCCACAGATACTTTACAGTACCAAAACCTAGCTCGGGGCTACACATCCCCAGATGAAAGACAGCAGCTCTGCGGAAGAAACAAGAAATTTGTTGGCAGGGCTGTTTGAAGTGCGGGGAGGAGGAAGGGGTTAAAGGCAGCGGGGCGGGCAGGGGGGAGCAGAGCCTCCAGCCCAGCCCTGCCCATGGTCAGCCACAGCAGCATCGTGTAATTCCATTAGGGTGCGAGATTCAAATGCAGAATTAGCTGTTGCCTACGCAGAATTATGTTAAACATGGCCCAGACTGAAAATCAATATTCTGCTTAAGTAACTGGCCCTCCAGTAATTTAATGAAGCTAAATTGCATTACACGGAGGTAAGGTGGTGGGGGACCATTTTGTCTCAAACCTTCCATTATACAGTGACTGTACAGCTGTATGCCTAAAGAGGAATTAAACACATACACTCATTTCTTCTTGAAGTTGGAACAGTGTTTTTTACACTGGATTACTTGTCTCCTTCCTTAATTTAAAACTACAGTAAATAATTTTCAGCCACATAATTAGGAAGAAGCCACAGTCTCATAAGAAGAGGAAAAAATTGCTACCAGAGTATTAAAGGATTTTTTTTTTTTTTTACTTCGCATGAAAAAAAATGAGAGAGGACATTAAATGTTAGATCTGTATTAAAAATGTAATTCTGAAGGGTTTAAATCTATGACATGTCTACACTGAATTAATTAAATTCATGATCTGATCAAGGACTGAGAAGCTACCTTGGAGCTATCTCTTAAAAATGCTATGTATGTACATGTCAAAATAGGAATTAAAAAAAACGCAGGCCTTTGATTTATTGGCAATTCATGCATGCATTATTGTGCTTCCTTGCCTTGTAGTAGGAGGGACGTCAAAGTTTTATAAAGCACCTGAAACCTTCACCGTACGCCTCGTTATTAAAGGAACTTGCTCGCAGAAGACGACGGCAGCACCGAAACTCCGAGCCATCCACTATGAATATGATCATGATGACATCCACAACGACTTTAACTCGTGTTAAAGCTGATTGACAAGAACAAAGAGGGTACAATTACATTATGCAGCACTTGCACGGCACCCTCTTTTATTTATTATTCAGCTACAAAACTTCAACTGGAAGAAACACTTCAGAGTTTTGTGTCGGGGAGACGGAATTAAATTGACAATAATTCTGCACCGTGCGGTATGAAGTTATGCTGATTAGAGATTACTTCCCCCTAAATCATTTGTCACGTTGCCTTATAGAAGGGTAAAACAGACTTCAACCATGTGGAGCTGCAGCGGTATCTTTGGGGAAATGCAGGCAGCAGAGTATGTATTGTTTAAAGGGAAAAGAAGTGATTTGCATGCTCAATCGCTATTTTTCTTGCCTGTCTGACTACTAGAATTTTCTTCCTACACTTAAAAGCCAGTTAAATGAAATTTATTTATGCCAAGTCTAAAGTGGAAACAGACACGTGTGTTTAAATGTCTCTGTTTAACGCAATAGAGGGCATCCTTGTGCTGGAAACGATGTGCCAAGGTAAGCTGCAAGGTGCAAAATTAGCAGGAAAAGTGGCAGCAGCTGCAGCTCAGAAATACCAGGTCAGGCTGGTTCTTCCCAGCAAGCTGCTACAGCCCAACAAGCAGCAGCACTTCACGTCTCCAGCTTTTTTGCCACTGGTCTGGAAATGGTGATTTAAAGCTCCTGGCACCGCTACCCTGCCACAGCCGGGGTGTCTGAAGGTGTTGAGGTGTCCTAGGTTGCTCCAGTATTTAATAAAAAACTTTAAATAAAGGTAAATAATAAAATAAGATCAATAAGATAACACTTCAGACACCATTGTTGGACAAGAGAAGCAATCAAGTCTCTTCATTAGGTCACTAAAATAAAATTCCATTACTGCTGCCAGGCCAAGATTTGCAGAGAACGCTCCGAGATCTCCCCCAAACTAGATGATGGGTGTCAAGAGGTCAACCTCTGCTTCCTCCTGGTGCTTACAAGCCAAAACATCACTGATACCCGAATATTCAGGAGGTTAGCTAATAGAGCCAGCTCTGCCTCTCCCTAACTGGTGGGTGTACCCCATGCAATAGACCTTCACCTTGAATCAGCCCCAGGAGGTGACAGGTCCGAGGATGCCCACCATCAGCAGTGACAGAGCTACGGCCACAGCACTAGTATTTGAAATAACCACCAGACCAAGGAGTGTTTTCACCCCTCCCTGCTATTATTCCTGCAGTGACACGGTCCCAGTTGAAGGTGGAAATAATTCATGGGTCCTTGGTGCTGCCTCCAGCCATGCAGGAGCACCTCCCTCACCTCCCAGGCACTGGTCACCCTGGATCAGCATCACCATCACCTCTACCAAAAGACAGTCCCACTGTAATCTAAGGCAATGAGATGAAAAAAAGTCAGTTTCTCTCCCTCTTTTACACGGTTTTGATTGAAAGGGAAGAAAAAGTTCCAGGAAAAATTATTTTTACACCCTTGAATACCAGCTCGCAGATCTATATTTTTGCCTCTGTTTTGCTCAAAAGATCTTTTACTCCCTCATTTCTTCTGGAATGGCAATTCAGCAATGTGTAACGGAACATTTATTAATTATACCCCAGTTTAAAGAACTATTTTGAAGGGAATAACTGCTCGCAGAAATCCCGAAACACTTTCTGCTCCATTTCTGAGCGCATTATAACCGAGACGTGGCTGTTCCCTGCAAAGCCGGGGTCCTGGCTTCTGCTTGCCACTAGGAACTGATGGATTTTTCCCCCCCTCCTAATAGTAAAACATGAGTTTAAACACATATTCAACAAGAGAAACACATCATGTATTTTATAATGCAATGCCCTTTTGAGCAAAGTATCCAGCAATTTCTTTTTCCTTAAGATGCCCCTTTATGTTCAATGATATCTCTTCTGGGATTTTCATTAACGTTCTATCAAAAAAAAACAACACAGGGCTTTTTTTTTGTGAAATACCTTGACTGATGAGTTTAGCGTTTTCCTTCTGCTCATATTTACATTTAGTGTTTTGATGATGTTAAATTCTACAAATGAGAGCGGTTTTTAAGTGTTCCTTTCAACACTGGCTGCCTTTTCTGTTTGATTTCTCCTGCTGATGGGGTGTTGTCAATGCTGAATGCTGGAATTGTTGTTGAGCAGGCACAGCTGGATGAATTAAAGTCTCTCCAGTAACTCAAACCAGAAATGACTTCATCTCTAAACTTTCCATGTAGCACAGGTCAGAGCGCGGAGTAGGGACAAAAATAATGGGGTTGCCAGAGAAAGAAAAAGTCAAAAGTACAAGTCAAAATATAGAAAGCGGTTTGGAGTGGCCTCTTGCAGCAATTTCCCCTTTGTGTTACAGAGCGAAGCCCTGATGGAGATATTTGATAAATAATTGTATTTTAAGCTCAAATAGAACATCTGCGTGTGTGCAGACACAGAGCATTGTACACTTACCTTATTAGTTATTTACTTAAGTTATCTGTCAGCTATCCTAATACGTAACTATTTGCACCTAATGATATAACCTGTTAATTTATTCAAGAAATTTTGCCAAAAAAAGCAAATAAACACGTTTGTTGAACACAAACATTTCTTCCCCATTCATTTATTGCTCATCACAAACACCAGAACATTTTGGTGTGGCAAAGGCAGATTTTAAGAGGTAACATATTTAATTAACAGGAAGCAATTTGGAACATAAATACAAGATGGGTACATGGCAGTTAGGCGTTGCTGTGAGCTCCCTGCTGGTCCCTGTCTGGGGTGGGGTGGGCAGGGGAGGTGGTGGGGTGTCCTCACCCTGGACCTGCTTCTTCTCATCCTACCACCTCCCCAGCAAATCATAGAATGGTTTGGAAGGGACCTCTCAAGGTCATCTGGTCCAACCCCCTGCAGGGAGCAGGGACATCTGCAACTAGAGCAGGTTGGTCAAAGCCCCGGCCAACCTCACCTGGAATGTCTCTGGTGTTGGGGCTTCGACCACCTCTCTGGGAAACCTGGGCCAAGCTCTCACCACCCTCAGTGTCAAACATTTCTTCCTTCTCTCTAGTCTAAATCTCCCTCTTTTAGTTTAAATCTATCACCCCTTGTCCTGTTGCAACAGACCCTTATAAAAAGCTCCTGCTTCACATCACAAAAGCCCTTGCCCCACTGTGGGAGCACGAGGAGCTGGAAAATTTCTTTTCATATCAACACATTTCATCCAAAAAAAAAAATTAATTAAAAAGAGAAGTTACTCTCAATATTTCCATGTTTTAAGGAAGGCAAGACAGGAGCAGCCCCTTTCTCACACGCATTCTCAGGTGCCCTTTGCAGATTGTCCTGTTGAGCATTTCATGGTCTTTGCTGCCCATATATGATGAGGTGACATCTCCCATCAGCGGCCACCATGACAAAATTTTTAGTCTTTTCCTTAAGTACTTGTAGAAGGTCTCGTGTTTCCTGTAACTTCTATATATGCCCTGACCTATCCAATCTCTGCTGGGCTGGATGTGACTACTCACAACAAGCTTCACACTGACATGAAACATCAGCGTTTCTCCATCACTAACTGGAGCTGATACAACACAAGCCTAACCACAGATGTGTTTAAAAGTAAAGGTTCAAATATCTTTTGATACATACATGTTCCAGGACCTCTAAAACTCCATGTTCTGAGCTGAAATCAAGTCACATTATCAATAACCAGGAGAACCCCCGAGCTGAAATTGGGGTGTGCTGTTTACTGTTGAAACTCTGAAAAACATCAGGGTCACATTAATACAGACATCAGCTGAGAAGACAAGTAAAATTTGTCTTTTTAACCAATATATCCAGTAGCGAGAAAGTTCAGTGGTGTCAAGTTCAACTCCTGGCCATGCAGTATTCTGCATTTTTTCTGTTATATATTTCTGTATTTCAGGTCAGTTATAGTAAATTGACATGTTTGGAAAACCTCATAGCTGGGATGTTGGGCAGAGAAGGTTAGAGCTGATGGGCAGCATGGCAAACACAGGCATGAAAGCAGTAATTACCAGGTAATACTGAAAGTATAAACACGGATTAATATTCATGTGTGCGAGAAAAATCTGTCAATCCCCCACCGATAATTACAATCTGCTGATTATAATAATTCCAGCTGGCTAACGGGCAGTCTGTCCCCTCGACTTTCCATCCGTGCTGATGGCAGTGCATTAGCTCTGGTGTGGAGGTGATGACTTTGACAACAAACTTCTCCTCCTCCCAGCAGCCAGTGGCTCGTTGCGGGGAGCATGGGGCCTGCTCTGACAGGGTGGGTGGCTGGAGGGTCTCCCTTGCAACATCCCCAGGGTGAGGCAAGGCAAGGCAAGCCTCCATGGCTGGTGCAGGTGGAGCCAGCTGTCCCCACAGCATCCCGGCATGGTAGGAGTTGGAAGGGACCTCTGGAGATCATCTCATCCAACACCCCTGCTCCAGCAGGTCACCCAGAGCAGGGGGCCCAGGATCATGTCTAAGTGGGTTTGGGACTTCTCCAGAGAAGGAGACTCCACAACCTCTCTGAGCCTCTGTCACCTACCGTCAAAGAAAATAAGTTTTTCCCTGGTGCTCAGACAGAAGTCCTCCTGGTCACAGCAGCGCCGGCACTAACAAGCTCACACCTCAGCTCTCAGCCATCC
>JAVSBS010003714.1:34404-92330 GCA_033124195.1 Coracias cyanogaster | reverse complement strand
AGAACTTCTTCCTAATGTCTAACCTAAATCTACCCTTTTCTAGCTTAAAACCATTACCCCTTGTCCTGTCGCTACAGACCCCCAAGAACAGATCTCCCCCTGCCTGTAAGAAACAGGCTCCTTTCAGGTTTGACACCAGAGGGAGGTTGCCAGAAGGTCCTCTCAGAGGATTCTTTTCTCCAGGCTGAAGAACCCCAACGCTCTCCACCTGTTTTCATAGGAAAGGTGCTCCAGCCCTCTAATTATTTTTGTGGCTCTCCTCTGGACACACTTCAACAAGTCCACATCCTTCTTGTGCTGGGGGCTCCAGGCTGGATGTAGTGAGGTCTCACCAAGGCAGAGTAGAGGGGCAGAATCACCTCTCTCGATCTGCTGGCCACACTTCTTTGGATGCAGCCCAGGATGTGATTGGCCTTCTGGGCTGCCATTGTGCATTGCTGGCTCATGTCCAGCTTTTCACCCACTAGTACCCCCAAGTCTTTTTCCACAGATCTCCTGTCAAGCATGTCCTCTCCCAGCCTATACTGAGCCTCATGAGCTTCACCTGGGCCCACCTCTTCGGACTGTCCAGGTCCCTCTGGATGGCATCCCGACCCTCTGGCCTATCAACTGCACCACTCAGCTTGCTGTCATCAGCAAACCTGCTGAGGGTGCCCTCAACGCCACTGTCAGTATCATTACTGAAGATATTAAACAACACTGGTCCCAGTAGGTACAAGGGGCAATGGGTTCAAACTGGAAGAGGGGAGATTTAGATTGGAAAATTAGGAGGAAATTCTTCACTCTGAGGGTGGTGAGACACTGGCACATGTTGCCCAGGGAACCTGTGGATGCTCCATCACCGGAGGTGTTCAAGGCCAGGCTGGACAAGGCCTTGAGCAACCTGGTCTAGTGGGAGGTGTCCCTGCCACGGCAGGGGGGTTGGAATTAGATGATTTTTGAGGTCCCTTCCAACCCAAACCATCCCATGATCCTACGATTCCTTGCTAGCAGGAGGCAGGGCTGCCTCCGCACGGGCAGCCAAGGAGCTTCCCTACAGCGGCCCAGGCTCACTGCGGTAATTCTCCATCAGCATTACTTCGCAGAGCTCCACGTTCCCTCACACCGAAGGGGAGGCGGCAGCTTGCAGGCTCAGTGGATTGGTCTCTGGTGACTAATTGCCTAGGTAATGAAAAAATGAGAAACCTGTCACGCCACAGCTATGCAGCCACCACAGTGCCATAGGAGTGGACATGCTCTCCAGCCTCCCGGGATTCCCCAAATTTGAAGCCAAAAGAGGGTTCAGCAAGAGGACATTCAGAAGGTAAAACTTCACAGTGCCTGCGAGGCTCTTAAACGTGACCTCCAAGCTTCCCTGCAGCCACTAATGGGCAAACTCTGCACTTCGCACAAATTATCACGAGTATCAAAAATATCTTTACAACAGAGCTTTTTATTTCCATATATTTGAAGCTGCTTTCCCCCTTTGTTTCTTCTCTAAACCAGTTAAAATGAGCATTAAGGGATATAATTATGTTGTTAGCTTAATTGCCTACTTAAAGCAGAATCTACAGGGGTTTAATGCAAGATTTGAAAAGGGGGGAGGGAGGAAATGGGGATATTAATGGATACAAATTTTAAAATGAACCTCTTCTGGGGAGAAGCGAGTTTGGGGCATGGGACAGGGTGTGCAGGAGGGGGAGGTGGAATCAACCCCCATCGGTTTCTGTCACAAGGTTTTGTCAAAATGCAAATTGTTGGCCCATTCCTTTTCCAGCAGTCTAATTTTGGAGAATTTGACCTAATTAATCATTAACCATCACACACACAAAAAAGTATCCTTCCTTCAGTTTGAAACTTTAATGCTATTATTGGCGTGACACACTTAGGCTCAGGATAGGGGCTGGTATCTGATACGTGCCCGATGGTGCAAGGACCAGCCCAGCCGGGAAAAGTCCTGCTCCCCAATCACCCAAGGCACAAACAACCCTTTCCCACAGACGGTGAAGCACAAACAGGACAAGGGGAGAACAAAATTGGTTCCCAGACCTTTTTCTGAGAGCCGTCACCTAAAAAAAAGCCACTGGTGTCAATATGCAAAGGCAGAAGGATGCTCATCATCCCTAGGAGCCAACCCATCCTCTCCCACGCACGTTCATGCACGGGCCGGGCCGTCTTTTGTGTTTATTTAGAAACACTAAACTAAATCTTCAAAGCTTTCTGTGTTTGCACTGTCTCCTTTAACTAATTTTACGCCAGACCCAAAAAAAGCAGAGGGCAAAGCCTGCTGGCGGGCAGAGCGAATCACAACATTTTTGGAAGCCAGGAAGTCAGCAGCGCGTCGCCGATGGTCCCACCACTTCCCTGGTGTTGCCGACAGCATCTGGATGTGGGGAGACCTTTAAGGCATCAGCAAAAATTGGGGTATTTTTTCATTTATGGTCCTAAATTCCTGTCATTTCTACCTTTCTCCTCTCTTCCCATGGAGAGCTGCCACGGCCGGTATTGTCTCCACTGTCTTGGCAACTGAGATGTTGCTTCTTGAGCACTTTGGGGCTCCCTTAACTAAATCCTATAGATTTAGCTTCTCCGACACTGAAGTTTGTCAGACCTAGAATTAAGCTCAGCACTTCTCCATGCCACCCTCCCTTCCCCGGCTTCACTGCTTTATTTAAAGTACAGCTCTAACCAGAGCTAAATTCCCCATTCTGAGCCTCCAGTTGGACTCAAAACCTCGCTTTCTGCAGGTTTTTTATGACCTCCCGCGTGCCCAGCGTTCGTCATGGAGCTGGGGCACACAAGGGCCACAAAACTTGGAAGAAAATCCCAACGCCACCTTTACAAAGTTTCACTGTCCATATGACCCAGCAAGGGAAAACACTCATGAAAATTCAATAAATACCTGGTGGAAACATCGTTCTGCTTCTGCGGAGATGGAGCACATCTTCACCCACGGCGTTTGCTCAGAAATAACACACTGAGCAAAACCGAGCACCACCATCTTCTCGTTTTCCCAGAAACAAAATGGTGTCCACCCAAAACGAGAGCACTCCCAGGGTCCGCTCCCTCGCCCTGGCTGCCCTTTCTGAAAGCTTATTTAAATAAAATCTTCAAATCTTTTAAGAAAACTTATTCCATGTTATAAGCAGCTATTTACCTACAGCCATTTACAGACCTCACAGAGACCCTCGCTGAGATTTTGGAGCCTGATGGTGTTTGATGTGTCCGCAAAAGGGAACATCACGCTCCTGGATGAATTATGGGTGTACTCAAAAAAAAAAACCTCAGAGTTAACACATTTCAGTGTCTCCCTGGGAACATGGAGGAAACGTGCATTGTTATAAAGTTCGATATTATTAGGAGGAATATAGATTGCAGAAATTAAGGGCTTCAGAGAAGAAGCTACCTTGGATCATTTGATTAATATAGTAAGTACTTCCTATACCAACATAAGTGGATTTCAAACAACTTGAACTCAACGTAATTAGATAGATTAATAAAGCGCCAGAATTAAGACATTAGGCTGAAAGGGAAAATGTGAGAGAATTTGAAAATTAGCAGATGAACTGAGAGAAACTAAAGGAAGGGATGCATCAACCAACAGGCTCATAAATCCTGGGGAGTCCGATGGCAAGTCCAACCAACCACAGCCACCGAGCAGCAGCGAAGGGCACCGTCAAAAAAATCCAGGCTTGAAAGCCCATACTGGAAACCTAATACCATGCAGGGATTACATTAAAACCACCCTGGAAAACACCACCATTGTAAAATTAGAAGTCAGGAAATGCTAAAATTTTGGTGGAATTCATGCTGCGTGATGCGCCGCCAGCCTGCTCTGCGCTCTGATGCAGACCTGAGATAGAATCATGGAATGGTTTGGGTTGGAAGGGACCTCAAAGAATATCTTGTTCCAACCTCCCTGCCATGGGCATGGACACCTCCCACTAGACCAGGTTGCTCAAGATGCCTGAAGACCTGCTGCTTCTTCCACAGGACCTAAACCCCTCATTCCAGCACTCAATTTGATATAGAAAACAATAATAATAAAGGGGAAATCAAGAAAATTTCTCGCAGCCAGACTGACTTGGCTGGGGCTTCACTGGATGATCAGGTCACTGATTCTGCAATGTTTGTGCATGATGAATTTTTTTTTTTTTAGAATTAAAATTTTTAGAATATTTTCTAGAAATAAACAGAGATTTTTCTCTTTTTGATGTTGTTTTTTGTTTTTCCCTCCCGTATTTGTGCTTTGCTCCATACCTGGGTTTGGGCAATGCAGGACCCTAAGGACACAGGAGGGATGCTCTGCTCAGCCCCTCAGCCTGCCACCCTGCCTGGCCTTCAGCCCCAGCTCAGCATTTGCAGCTCAAGTACTTTCCAAGGTTAAGAATTCAGCTGGATCAGGGTGTTTTTCCACAGTGCCACATCCCTGAAATACAGAAAGTTCTCCCGATTTTCCACTCGCTGCCCAGTCGTGAGTTTTGCCGCCTTCCCCAGACACAAGCGCTCGGTGACTGCAGCAGCCCCACACTGGGTGCCCGAGCCCAGTGTGCCATTTAACCACTTTTAGGCGGGAAGGTCTCAAAACCCACAAAAATCCCTAAAGATCAGCAAAAGAAGAAAGACCTCCCCAATGGGCATGGACCGGCCAAGTCCCCCAGACCCATGGCCCTTTTTTGGGCTCGCCGTGGGCAAACCCGTCTTCCTCCAAACCCCCCTCAGCAGCCAGGGCAGTAGTAGGTTTTGCTGTGACTTCTCCAAACAAATTTCCCCCTTAGGCAGACACCTGGTTTGGAAAATTTCAGCCCAAACACTTAAGTTTTGGCAGACTTAGAAAGCATCAGAGGCTTGGGCTCGCCGGAGTTGGGCAATCCTCAGCGGCAGTGCTGCTGCCAGCTCCGCCTGCAAGCCAGCCAGCCGAGGGAAGCAAAGGCCAAAATGAAAAATTAAAAAAAAAGTCAAGAAGAAAAAAAATAAGCTGAATGAGTCATTGTTCGTCAGAGGAGAGGAGGAATCGGGATTTTCTGTTTGTTTGTTTGGGAGGGGAGTGGTGTGGCAGAGATACTGAAGGAAGAAAGGTTGTTTTGTTGTGCTTTGTTTTACAGATATATCACAGGAAAAGTCTTGTTTCGAGATTAAGTAGAGCTATTAATGACGAGCAAAATGGCTGTCAGTCACGGCCTATATTCCCCGGGTAATGAACAAAGTAGTATTTTTATTATACACAAAAATAGACGGGCCCTCCCACCAGCAGCCGCCAGCCCGGGGCTCTCTGCAGCCCAGTGCAGCAGGGACCCAGCACCCAAGCAGGCACCCAGCGCTGGGATGGACCCTCCCGTGCACCCGTCCCAAGCCGCAGCCTGGCCCACACCCTCCTCCTCTGCTTGATTTTAGCCTAGGAAATAAAGATACAGCCAAAATGGGGCTGCACACGTCAGAGGTTAATTCAAACTGCGCTAACTATTTGCGACACGAGGATGCGAGGATGAAACAACCGGTGGCACAGGACGGCACGGATCGGGCAAACCGAGGTCAAAATGGCCTTTTCAGGGCTGTTTGTGCCATTTTTTCCCTTTTTTGATGAAAAGAGTAAGAAATAACATCAATGAATCGTGAACACACCACGTGCCTTGTGGGGTCACCAGCAACTCCCGCTCATTTATTTTTCAAACAGAACGAAGCAATAAATATAAAAGCGTCGCTAGCCCACGTCCTTCTCAACGCCGCTGTCGGAACAAAAAAAGAAAAGAGGTTTGGGCAATAAGGAAGTAGGGAAGAATTTAAACAAACAGCCCCAGCGCAGCCCACGCTGTGCTCGGGGCAGCGGCGCCAGCCACCACGCAGGTGCTTTGCAAATCCCATCCCACACCCCAGCACATCTGAGTTTGGGGAAAGTCTTTAATGCTTCCAGCTCATAAAGTCTTGCACCCCCTCGAAAAAATAAAAATAAAAACACTGACGGCCTTACATGGGCTTATTTTTGGAGCTTCCATTAAAGTTTTAGCAAATATATTAAAATAAGTGACTGGGAGCATCATCGCCATGGTGGACCCATCTAGTGAGACACCCAGATTGTGATTTATTGGCTGATAGCAGAGATAAAAGTGTGGGGGTGTCTGGGGGAGAAAAGGATGCTCTGCCCAACGGGGAGAGAAGAGGTCCCTGTCCCTGTCCCAGCCACTTTGGGAGACCCCCAAGCACGCCAAGAGCCGCGTTTTTCACAACAGTTTTTGCTGCCATCCCAGGAGTGCCAATGTCACGAATCGTGTCCTTTCTTATAACAAGACAACTAAACAGAGAACATGAACAGAGAAGTTCTTCACCTACACAAGGAGAATTTCCCACAGCTGGCAACACTGTAAAAAAGCCACACAGCCATCAGTGATATTATTTTAAATTTCCTCTTGCACTGGCACCAGCAGCCTGAATTTTAAGGTCATCTTACAGAAGTTTTTGAAACATTTTTAATCCAAATGGCTTTTTTTCTTCCTTTTTTGTTTTTTTTTTTAAACAAGTGTTTCTGTGGCATATCCTGAGCTTGGTTTTGTTTTCATTTTTTTGGTTTTGAAGGGGAACTAATCTATCAAGACCTCTTCCGAAGGCAGCAGTAGTTAAGCACACACTAACAGAAGTGCAAATCAAGACCGGGCCAAGCGACATAATTACTTTCCAGACGGGTGAACGTGCCGGCGATGGAGTAGCCCATCTGCTGAGAAAACGAGTGGAACAACTGCTCCAATTTTATTTTTTTTTCAAGTAAAGGTGCAGCAACAAACCCACAAAATAGGTTTTGCTTCCAGCAGTCAGCGCCTCAGAGCCATTTTTATAAGCCCTGTTTTTCTTAGATTATCCCAGTGTGGTTTTTCTCCCGTTTCCTTGTGGAGCACTATGTAACCAGCGCAGAGTATGCAATCATTAAACCACGCGACACGGAGCCAACTGGTCATCCAGACATGACCAACGGCAGCAGCCAGTCATTTCTGAAATAACTGGTTTGTTGGGAAATCGATAAAAATAAAATCGCCTTTGGTGGCTGTCAGCTGAAGGCAGCGCTGGGTGCTCTGCTCCAGCCCCGCAACGCGCCGGGCCCGGCACGGGACAGCGGCTGAGCTGCCCGGGTCCCCACCACATGTGTCTGCACTCTCCCAGCACCAACGTGGACACAGATACATAAGAAAGATGCAAGTATTTAGCCATAATTTAATAAATGTAAAAATCTGTTTGGAGGCCTGGCCTTCCAAGCTGAGTTTCTCTCTTGCGAAAAGCAGACTTGCACTGAGTGAACCCTGTCTTTAAATTAAACAGCAATTAAATCGGCTGCACTTGATCTTAGAGGTCTTTTCCAACCTTAATGATTCTATGAAGTTAAATGTTGCAAGTTAAGGCATATGCGCATTTTCCTCCATCCGCCAGCTGGTACACCAGGGACCGGGACGGCATCATGGGTGCCACCACTCATGGCTCAGCTCTAGAAAGCGAGTAACATTTCACAGAATGAATCATACAATCATGTGATGGTTTGTGTTGGAAGGGACCTCAAAGATGATCTAGTTCCAATCCCCCTGCCATGGCAAGGACATGTCTCACTAGACCAGGTTGCTCAAGGCCCCATCCAACCTGGCCTTGAACACCTCCAGGGATGGAGCATCCACAACCCCCCTGGACAACGTGTTCCAGTGTCTCACCACCCTCAGTGTTTCATGGATTCAAGGAAGTACAAGAGGTTACTTGTAGGTACTGCAGGACTTCTTGTTCCCTTCAGGCTACCATTGGCTGACGGCATTAACTGGGAGGGAGGTCAAGGTGGTCCATCTCTCTTGTCTGACTGTGCAAAGGACCCAAACACACGCAGTTGCCCTCAAGGATTTTTCGAATGATGAAGGCCTATCACTTCTGAGAGTGCTTGACAGTGATGTGCTGGTCTCTTCCTGAAACAATGAGAACTCGTTAAGTTCGGTAAGATGTGAACTTAGAATTAAAGGCAATAAAATAAAACAAAATAAAGCACAATACTTCTACAGCCAGTACCAAAAGAGAATTTGCAAAACAGACTATGCTGTTATCTATATCACATTACTGAGGCTCCTGCGGAGTTTAGTACTGCACAAATCTATCACAAAAGGCCTGCTTGATTTTAGACCTAAAGCTTCCTGCTGCAGAAGAACCTGGATTATTGACCCCTAAATCATGCTGTAATGGCATAAATATTGACAATCACTGAGGTAAACATCAAGGTTTATTGAGCAAGGTGCAGTAGCTATCCAGGTTTACAGAACTAGAGGGAAGAGCAAATCATGTTCCATGAGACAAGCTGTCAATAGAGACTTTTATCACTTACTCTTGCTGGAAATGTCTGCTCTGAGTCTTCATGTGGAGAAGGCTCATCCCCACTCCTGGGACAGGACATTCCCAGGCCCCAGACAAGCCCATTCCCCATCACTGACTCGTGACCCTTGCAGATGATGCATTGTTAGGACAGCCAAGATTAAACACTTTCCAAGGAAAGTTTTCTATGGGCATTTTCCATGCAAAACCACCACAGGGTAACAGCAGAAAAGACTCAGGACTGAAAAAGGAAGAGTCACGCACGTTCAGACTTCTGCACGTTTAAATGATTAAAATGGCAATTGGGAAACCCCGAGTGACATTTATTAGCCCAGCAGCCCACATGCCCTTACTTACGTACGCTGTGTGTCCAGTCACACACCTGTTGGTACTACCTTGGGAAGCTTCTGTAAGCTCCACTTCACACTTTGCTGGTGCGTACACTTGGGAAATATTTCTGGGTCATAATCTGTCATCTTGCAGAGCACAAGCCAACTACTAATAACTGATGCAGTTCAAAGAGAACATTTTCCCCAGGCGCTTTATTTGATAGTTATCCACCATGGGGTTCCTCATCTGTTACTGTTTGGACAGTAAGCCAAGCTGGAGAGAGGCCTGTTGTGATCAGGCCTGGTGATTTCAGTTATTGTAGATCCTACATGATTACCTTTCCTGAAGCTTTTCCTCTTCTGAGGAGGCTGTAAGAAGATGTTCTTGCTTGTCACTGTGATCTTTCCAGGCGGTCCTGACTCAGGCTTTTCCTGTTCTAGCAGGAGGACTTGGCTTAGACCACGCCTCAAAGCGTCCTGCATCCCTCGTCCGTTCAGGTGCATTTCCTGCATATCAAAATATCAGTCTTCTGAGAGTTTCTTGTTTCACTGGCAATTTTTCCTTTCTACACAGGGGAACTGAACTCAAGTGTGAGGAGACAGAGCAAACAAGATCTCTTACTTTGCACAGCAGTTCTTCCTCTGTCACCCAGTGTCAGAGCTACCTAAGCACACACTTGACTATATGAGATTCCTAGTGGTGAACCCCCTCCCCGTGTCAGATATTCATTTCCACCCACGGACTCTGATGATGGACTAGTCACTATGGAAACCCTCCCAGCCTCCTTCCTTCACCTTCTGTTATAGATTGTCACTGTCTATTTGCCACTGGTGGCAGACATCCCATGCAGAGATAAGTTGAGAAGATGGCCTAGGATCTCTGGGGCTTCTAATGGAAGAAGCAGGGACACTTACATGCCTGGCTTCTTGAGGCAGCTCCACTATCTTTCTGATACTTGTAGCACATATTCATCCTCATTTCAAGAGAAAAACTTCTCCTAGATTAATGCAAATTCAAGGAGGGCAATGAATATTCAACAACCTCCAAAAAGGAAAGAGGGAAACTCAATGAAATTTCAGACTGGATATTGAGCAATAACTCCTATTAATTAAGATTAGACTTCAAGGATTTGAACAGACCGTAGTCAGCAGTAGTTAGATGGAACCAAATGAATATTTAGCATCTCTTATTCCTAGGATTCCAGTTCTCACTGAGCTGTGTAATATTCTGACTCTACGCTGTCCAGAGTAGTAGTCTGAATTTGAAATATATTTTGAGAGTCATATAGGAAGTGGCAGAAACAGTCTCATTATTGCTAAAACATATCTTGGCAGATAAACTGTGGGTTTTTTGCAGCAATAGCCTCCAGAATTAGTTGATTATTAGTTTTTAGAATGCTTTGCATGTAGTTTTTGTCCATTGCCTGCATTCTTATTTTCCTGTTGGGGTGCCATAGATGCTAATGTTGCAAATGTTTGGGCTTTTCACAAAATTCATTGGTTTTAATCTAGGGAGATATTATGACAGTGTAAACGCTCTCTCTTAAAAGTAGAGTTTGGCTCAGGAAAGTGCTGGGTCGTGTATAATTACACACTTAAGTACCAGGCTGAAAAGGGACCCCATAAGTAAGAATCTCACAAACCCTCATTAAGTCAAATGGGCTTGAGCCATAGTGTTCATTCCTGCTAGGTCTGAACATCAGCAGATGCTGAACTCAAAGACAATCTCAGCTTCAGGACTTCTGGTGCACATTACTGTTGGTACTGCTATTAACACTAATATTAACATTAACAATAAAAATTTATTTATTTACTTTATTAGACCTTCCCTACATGAACTGTTGTTATTATTCCATACCTTTGTTATTAAGTCTGATATGAAAACTTTCTATCACCAATTACATAATGTCTAGGACAGATCCTGTGGTGAGGACAGATTCAGATCTCTTCTGTCCATATTTCTTCTTCAGCCGGTATCAATCAATTTTTAGAAAATAGAAATTCCGTGTCACAGTAGGTCGTGCCTTTCCTAACTACATTGGTGACTTTGCTTACAGAAGTTACTTTGTCTTTTAGTCAGCCCAGAAGTCTGGAGGTGCAGTTTCCCTTTGCAGTTTTTCAGCTCCTAGAAAGCAATAAAATATTCATTGTTGCCTTGCTCTTGCTATAATTTTTTGGACGTTCACATTTGCCCTGCAGCTACCACAATGTATAGCTCTAAGTTGACTGCAAGGACCCTGTCGGATATGTCCTTGAACTGGAAGGATTTGAGCAAAACACATTTAGATAGTTCATGGATACCGGTCTTGTAATTTTGAGATTGTAAGCCATGGGCTTACTCCCACGGACCATGTAATGCAGCATGAGACACGGGTTGTGCATTAAAGCTTCTGGACACACCTTGAAGGAAGCAGACATCAGATCTCATCTTCCTCCAACACAACCTTAAACTTGACCTGTTCAATCTGTGATCCCACCTCCGTGCTGGCTGACAACCGTTGAGGACAGATGACACTTGAATACGCCGTGGAATAAAAGAAGAATTAGTAAGCAAGGTGAACCTCCTTGCATATATCTCTTTTTTAAAAATGTCACCAAACTAAATCTCAAACAAGGAACTACTGCGATGACCTGGTGCTGAGTTTACATTTACTTCCATCAGAATAGTCACAGTTAACTTCAACTCAGCTCCATGGCACGTGTGGTACTGTTAGTATAGGGACAAATCCTGTGGCACTGTAGCTTCTGCACAACCAAAATGTGAAATACCTATTGTAGAATCATAGAATGGTTTGGGTTGGAAGGGACCTCAAAGATCACCTAGTTCCAACCCCACTGTGTTGGGCAGGGACACCTCCCACTAGACCAGGTTGCTCAAGGCCCCATCCAACCTGGCCTTGAACACATCCAGGGATGGAGTATCCACAGCCCCCCTGGGCAACCTGTGCCGGTGTCTCACCACTCTCAGAGTGAAGAATTTCCTTCTAATTTCCAATCTAAATCTCCCCTCTTCCAGTCTGAACCTATTGCCCCTCGTTGTGTCACTCCAGGCCTTTGTAAAAAGTCCCTCCCCAGGTTTCGTGTAGGTCCCCTTCAGATACTGGAAGGCCACAATAAGGTCTCCTCTGAGCCATGATGTTTGAGGTTTGTACCTAGTTTTGTACTTGGCTCATGATGTTTGACCTTGGCCCGCTCTTGGGTTTGAGAGTCTATCTAATACCACTGCTTTGACAAGTTAGTTAAACTAGATTAATTAGCATTCAGAGGGTAATGCAGGGTCCCTCTCTTGCAGTGAAAGGTTCTGACTTCTTCCTCAGTGAATTAATCCTTTTATTCTCAGGTTTGAACTTACTCATTCTGTGGAATGACCCCAAATCTCTTCAGGGGCTTTCGTTAAACACACACAGCTCCTCCTTGAAAAACTGCTATTCCTGTGGTGAGCAATACTCAGATGTTGCAGGTCTGCTTAACCAGTTTGTGAACCCCCCTGGGGGCAATACATTTCCAGTGACAGGAAGCCCTGTGTCTGAGTGTTCTTATTCAGAGGAATCAAGTGACCTACCCAGCAGTAACTGCAGCGAAGGACCCTGCTGTCACAGCTTGCTAAAAGATGCACGTCCATCCCCTGAACTTGTCTGCTGCAACTCCCACTCACAGGCTGCAGAGGCAAAGCGTCTTGAAAGCTTTTGTGAGCTGGTTAAGATCAAAGAAATGTGGTTGCATAAATCATCATATTTCTGGAATACTAAACTGGAATAAAAGGAAGGCAGCATTGCAAAGGGAGGGAGATGTAAATGAGGAACAGTATCCCCCAACGGACCCATCTCAAGCTCACCAACCTCAGCCACTGATCAGGCTGGCAAGGGCCGCTCCCACTTTTGACACAAATGAGGGGCAGTGAGGGTGCCGTGCTAGAGCTGGGCCCAGATGGGTTCCTGCTTACTGGGATTCCAGATGGGCTTGCAGATTGCTGTTTAGCCCTTGCTAAGACTGAACTATCCATGAACACACTGGATGCTCTTGTGGAGAAGGTGACCCTGTTGCACAGAGCCCATGGGGCCGCTTGTTGCTTAACATATTACCTGTTATCCCAAATCCCTTGAACTTTTTAACGTGGCAGATGAAAGAAGTACATGCAGCCCCTGATTCAGGGTAGAGCTGGAAGCCAGCCCAGGCTGGAGTGGTTAGTGCTGTGGTACTGTGTGAGCTAAAGGACCACGCGTGTAGCGCTACCCACAGCTGCAACCGGGTCTCTTGGGTCTGTTAACCCACATAAGATACTCAAGATGAGCTCTGCTTCCTTATGCCAGCCAGACTATAGTGTTTGCTCTGGCTGGAGACTGATGGACTAGGAGGTGCATTGGCAGAAAGGGATATGGGGATCATTATGGGCAACAAGTCAAACATGAGCCAACGTTGTGCCCTTGCAGTAAAGAAAGCCAATGGCATCCTGGAATGTATTAGGCAGTGTACTGCCAGCAAGCTGAGGGAGATGATCCTCCCCTTCTGCTTGGGATGGGTGATAAACATTTGTAGTGCTGGGTCTGGTGATGGACTCTCTAGCATAAGATAGACAGTGATATCCTGGAGTGAGTGCAGAGCAAGGCAACGGATGTGATTAAGGGACTGGAGTGCTGAATGGGGCTGGAAGACTTGGGTGCTTTCAGCCTGAAGAAGACAGGGGCATCTTATCAGTGTGTATATCTGCCTGATGAGAGGGTGTAAAGATGACATAGCCAGAGACAGACTCTCTGTTATCCAGTGAGAGGACAAAAGGAAATGGACACAAACCAAAAAACAGGAAATTCCATTTAAAAAGAAGAAAAGCATGGTTTTATACTGTGAGTGGGATCAAACCCTGCAACAGGTTGCCCAGAGAGGTTATGCACTCTCCATCCTTGGAGATATGGAAAACCTAGCTGGCCATAGTCCTGGGCACCTGTCCATTTGAACCTGCTTTGAGAATGGGATTAGGACTGGAAGGTCTCCAGAGATGCCTCCAGCCTCAGCAATTCTGCGGTTCTGTGATGCTTCAAACATTGCTATTTAGACTGCTGTTTTGTGGGACAGCGGCTGACATTAAAGCTTCTCGTCATATCTAAAGCTCTGTGCTTCCAGTAGGATAAACCTAACCCCATGCTAGGACAAATGCCCTGGCCCAATGGAAAGCAGGTTCTCATTAAATCATCAGTGCTAGGTCTTTGGAAAGGGTATGAGTTTACCAGCATGGTCAAACTGTGTTCTGCATCCATTTGTGACTGTAGCAGGTAACAACAGTGTCATTTCTACAAGACTTGGAAACAAATAATTAACTCAAGAGCTCTCTTGTTTGATATTTCAAGTAGATAATAGAGGAGTTATGGAGCTGAGCAGGAGGTTACAAGCAAAAAACCCTGTATTATTAATCCCAGATGTAGCACCAGTGATTTACCTGTCAAATAATTTTGTATTACTATCTTGAATACCCTTTTGAAGCTAAAAATGCCCCAAGCAAAGCCAAGTCATTACCTTGTACATAATAAAAAAACCCACATTTTTGAAAAATCAGTTCTTCTTAAGAAATGAGCCTGCTTTATATTAAATCTATCCATAAAGGGACCAAAAGAAGTATCCCAAGTGTGCAGAGACACTGGTGTGTAGGTATTAGCTGAAATCATGGACAAGGATTTCTGCTGTGGACTAGTGCCTCTGCAACCAGTTTCTCGAATCATAGAATCATAGAATGGTTTGGGTTGGAAGGGATCTTAAAGATCATCTAGTTCCAACCCCCCTGCCATGGCAGGGATACCTCCCACTAGACCAGGTTGCTCAAGGCCCCATCCAACCTGGCCTTGAACACCTCCAGGGATGGAGCATCCACAATCCCCCTGGGCAACTGGGCCAGTGTCTCACCAACTGGTGTGGGAGTTTCTCACCCAGAACCCCCACTGCCATGAAAGCCACCCAGAGCTTTAGTAGGCAGCTGTGGTGCTGAGAAGCGTTGCTCACCTCCAAACCATGAACTTGGACTTGAGGCTCATGCTGAGGAGCATCCTTCACCCACCACAGCCCCAGCCAGGGGTCAGGCAGCCCCGTCCTGCCGAAGCCCCTTTCCTATCGGAATGCAGCTGCCAGCCAGGCGGTACCAGCACGGGTGTGGGAGGGCGGCGAGATGCGAGCATGGCACTGCCAGGCATCGCCAGCCCGGCCAGAGCTCGGTGAGCAACCACGAGCGGGAAGCAGCCGGTGCGAGGCGGGGAGCAGGGTGCGGCCGAGCGGGTCAGCGCAGGACCCGCTGCGGCTCTGCCAGAGCCTTGCCGGGAAGCCTGAGGCGGGTGCTGGCAGCTCGGCGAGCCTCACCCCGCGGGGCCACGCTCGCTCCCGCTCCAGCCTCCGGCTCAGCCCCACTTGCAAAGGCACCAAGCCCCAGGCCCTGGCGAGGGGCTGGGAGGCCAAATAATACCCCTCTGTCCTGTGGAAAATCACCGATGCTTTATTTTTTTGAAGAGTTAGGTGTGTTTTCTTTTCCCCTGTTTGTGCAGGTATTTGTCAGAGGATATTTTTAAGCGAGTGTGGCGCTTGGGTTTAGCCAAGTTATCCCATGCAGCATCCGAAGGCCTGAGCTCCAGCATTCCTGCGGCTCAGGCCAGCGGGGACCTGCTGACCCGGCCGGGAGAGGACATGCAGTTCCTGGCCTCTGCCCATGGGGAGGAAGTGCTGCCAGGCTTTCCAAGAGCGCTGGAGGAAAGCTCAGCTCCCGGGACAGCCCAGAGCAAGGCGCGTCTCCTGCGCCGGTCGTGCAAGGCTCCATCCCAAGACATCCCGAGAAGCAAACCCGTCCAGCAGCAAGTCTGGACCCCTGCCCCGGCCAACACGTGGCCCAAAACCTGGGTGCGTGCTCCCTTGCCAGCTCCTCTCCAGCAGCTTTGCAAATAAACAGCACGGCCTCAGCCCTGGGTCCCGGTGCGGGAGGTCCCACCCTGCACAGAACAGCGTGATGGATGCAGTCACCTGCTCCCTGACTGCCTGGGGAGCAGCCCGGTCAGTCCGTGACATCTGCTTGTGGCTTCCAGCCTGCAGCAACACAGATCTTCTGCCTTCCCCAGCCCCCTCCTTTCCTGCCGGCCTCAGTTTCCCCGAACGCTGGTGTAGCTCGAAAGACATGGGCTATGCAAGGGCCATGAGATGGGCACTGCTGCAGCACAGAGGAGTGACAGGAGAGCTCCTGGACACGGGCAGGAAAGGACCTCTGAGACCTCATCCTCACTCCACATGTGCACCAGCACATGCTAACTCTGACCCATGCAATCCCCGTGCAAAACCTGGCGCCCAGGCACATGGAGATGTACCACCACAGCAGCCTGGGAGAGGTGGGTTGAGCATCTCACAGTCCAGCGAAGGGTCAGGATGGCCCAGGGTTCCTGACCCAACCTTTGGGAAGCACCTTCAGTCAGCTTCAGCTGGGAGTCCTTCATGTTGGATACAATGGTTTGGGTTGAAGGGACCTTTCAAGCTCATCTGGTCCAACCCTCCTCCAGGGAGCAGGGACATCAGCAACTAGAGCAGGTTGCTCAGAGCCCTGGCCAACCTCACCTGCAATGGTGCCAGGGATGGGGCAGCCACCACCTCTCTGGGCAACCTGCGCCAGGCTCTCACCACCCTCAGTGTAAACATTTTCTTCCTTCTATATTGTCTTAATATATTCTCTTCTAGTTTAAAACCATCACCCCTTGTTCTATGGCTTGTATGATTCTATGATTTGAGCCCATGTTCTGCTTGTCACCCATCCTGCTCCCACACAGAGCACCAGTGGCCAGTTACTTCTGGGATTATGGGTGACAGTCACAGACCAGGAAAAGCGCAGGACATGGACACCATGTCCTGTCCGGTCTGGGGCTCTTTGCTGGGGGTACAGCTCTTGGGATATCCTTTCTCATGGTGGAGTAACTGCCCTGGCTAGATGGTCATGATGTGCCTGACACAGCCCCTGGTGAACCAGGGTATTTGCCATCAGCTCTGGCCAGTCCAGCTCCACAGAAAATGTCTTCTTCCACTTGTCATGGGCATTTGACTGAGTGAAGGAATTAAATTAGGATACAGGAGCCCATTTCTCCCCTTGGCTACTGCGGACACCTCCGTGGGGTCTGGTGCTTCTGATGTGTTTGTGGGTCAGAGGAGCTCAGCTGCTTCTCCTGTGTGGTCACTGAATTTAGAGGGAGTCACTTTGTGCCTTTTTTCCCCAAACAGTGGTGGAAACCCAGAATTCCTTGATGGCTGGGCTTTACACACTGTGCTCCTGGGGCTTTGCCTCTCCCCGAGGCTCGGCACAAAGGCTGCACTCCCCTAAAAGCGCTCCTCTGCCTTTCAGGGGCTTGGCCGGCTTTGGCAAGGAGCTGGGGAGCCTGTGTCACAGTCTGTTCTTGTCAGCAAATCTGCATGAATTATCTAGTCTTCTGCAGCCCTACCACAAATGTATGTCTCGAGCCTCTGTTGCACGGCAGACATGCCAATAGCTCTGCAATTAGCTGCTTAAAAGCTGGACAATCTGCAGAAGTCTTCAAGCACCAGCGAGTATGAGATGGAGTGTTTGGGAGCCAGGTCATCTGCATTTCAGAGCTGCACGCGCCACTGCCTGGGGTGAGAAGGTGGGGACTGGACTGCTGCAGACAAACTGGTTAAACAATGTGTGTGTGATGGGAAGCTGGTGGTGAGGGCAAGTGCCAAGACTCTTGTCCCAGCACTAAGCATCTACCTCAGCCTTTCCTGCAACCCCCTGCCCTCTCCAGCATCCTCCTCAGGGCCACGGTCCAGCAGCACTCAGCCTCTGCTCAGCAGATCTTGCCCAGACCAAACACGGCAACATCCCCGCTCCTCCTCTTGCCACCGCAGGGGCTGAACCACTCTTCTACCTCCTGCTCCTCCACCCTGGACCCACCTGGACCCTTATTTGTGTCAGCAGACTTCAAAACAGGAATGCACAGGAAAATCCCTGTCCATGAGCAGGACTGGCATGTCCTCACTCAGGGGAAACAGCCACGAGCTCAGGCATAGGCAGCTCCCAGTTGGTGGCACGTCCCAAGAAGTCAGCCAGTCCATCTCTTACAAAAGGCAAAGCAAAAAGCCACCCATTTCCCTATTTATTGTAGCAGAACATATCTGACAGTGCCAATGCAACCTGATTTATGGTTAGCTAACACAGCTGAGGAGGAACTCAACACCATGCAAGTACAGTTCTTTGCTTTTGTAAACCATATGTGTCCAAACACAGCAGAACCCGCCCCACCCCCAGGAGATCCCAGCACATGGAAAGAGCCACCTGATTGGTCCAAACAGAAATGGGGAGCCCTGGGACCAAGAGGTCCTCCAGATCATCTGCTTCACCATGCTGAGGATTACAGGCAGAGAAGGGTCTGAAGAAGAGTAACAGGAAAGCTCAGCAGGTAGTCATAGGCCTTCAGCAAGTGTTGAGTACACCAGAGGAATACACCAATGGGTTGTGTCTGCTGAAGGTGGCAGGTAAACCCCCTAGACAGGGCTAACAATAGTAGTGCACTGTTTGTCATCCTGCAGACACGGGGAGAGCTGCACAGACCCCCCACCATCTGCAGCACAGCTGCCACCAGCCTCCCAGATGTTTCTCCACACATTAAGCAGAGAAACATCCAGTTTGCGCTGGTTTAGGGGGACATTGTCACTGTTGCTCCTGTAAGAAACCTGGACATGGTGTGTTGGGGTGGGAGTTAAGCACTTCATCCCCCAAAGCCACTTCTGGAATCTCAGCTTTAGCTCTAAATCCACGTCAAAGGTTGACACCCTGGGTCATCCCACCACGGCTGGTGAGTACCTGAGGAGTCATGCAGCAAACACGGCTCAAACCATCTTTATTTGGGGTTTAAGTCCATGGCCATCATGATGGGCAAGGTCCCTTTGGTGCAGTGGTGCGTACATCCGTGTGGCCAGATGCTTCCAAGGAGGCACAGAAGGGCTGAGAAGCTCTTCAAATGCTTTCGACAGTGTCTCTGTGGTAAACAGCGTCCGCCTTGTGCGCGGGATGCTCAGCCTGTTCGAGCAGAGACGCGCTGGCCCCGTGCCCGGGGAGGGTGGTGCTCCACTTTCTCTCTTCCACGGAGCCAAGCTGATTTCCCCACACTGAGCATCTCCACCCTGGCTGGTGTCGTCTCCTCCCACTTCCCAGACGAGCCTTTTGCGGGGAGTGGCAGGTGCTGTGGTTTTGGTGCTGTCCAAGAGGGGACAAATCATCTCCCTGGACCATCACCTCCTTTGGAAATGGTGTTGATGTCTTTGGTTGCTGGTCTGTCCAGCCAGCCTCCAGGATGGTGCTTTTAGTCCTCTCCTACCAGAGTTTTTACCAGTTGTCCTCAGGATCTTCCATACAGCCCTCTGTGACCACCTCCTCATGTGCACACCTCAGTCTTGATGAGAGGGGACATGCCTGGAGATGCAGACTACATATTTGGAGGTGTTTATGAAGGAGCTGAGGTGTTTGGACCTCCCTCTATTCAACACTCATCAGACTTCAGGTAGATACTGCATTTGGTTTTGGGTCTACCAATGGACGTCAATAAACATCAGCACTGAGGGTGGTGAGACCCTGGCCCAGGTTGCCTAGGGGGTCTGTGGATGCTCCAGCCTTGGAGGTGTTCAAGGCCAGGTTGGACGGGGCTTTGAGCAACCTGGTCTAGTGGGAGGTGTCCCTGCCATGCCAGGAGTGTTGGAATTGGATTATTTTTAAGGTGCCTTCTAACCCAAACCATTCTGTGATTCTATGGTAAAGCAGAGTGGGGTCAGAGAAGGCCACCAAGATGGTCCAGGGGCTGGAGCATTAGCCATTGTGAAGAGAGGCTGAAGGAGCAAGGTTTCTTCAACATGAGGATGAAAAAGCCCCAGGGAAAGATCTTCAAGGCCATCTACAAGGTCATTGAGAAGGCAAACCCAGGCTCTTCAGAACCATCCACAGTAGGAGGACGAAAGACAACAGACATGAATTGAAACAAGTTTAGACTGGATAAGGAGAATTTTTTTTTTCACCATGGGGAAAATCAAACACAGTAGCAGGTTGGCCAGAGAGGCTGTACAGTCTCTGTCCTTGGAGGCCTTCAGGACCTGACTGGTCTTGAAAAAAGTCCCTGAGCAACCTGGTCTGACCCTGCTTGGAGCAGAATGTTGACTCCAGAGTCCCTTCCTCCCTGAATTTTCCTATTACAGTGCGTTGCTGCAGGTGGTGGGGTTTTCTTTTTCTGTACAGCTTCCACCTTATTACATCTGCTGTCTGGATTCCTTAAAAAGCCATTTCACTGTTGAAGGAATATCTTGGGAATGGCTTTCTGCTTTCACTTCAGGAGCATTCAAGATTGTTTCCATTTTCTGGTGGCTTGGGGGATTTTGCACACCCGTGATTGATAGCGTGCCACATGCAGCAAGCCTGATACGAGCACTGAGGTTGCAAAGCAAAGCAGCTCCAGCCCACAGAAATGCCATGAGTGAGATAGTCCACAAACCCGTAACTGCGCCTTCTTATACATATTCAGGCTGCAGGGTATTTAATTACGAGATCCCAGATTATTAGCACACGCTCCTGCCTTGTTCGGTGAAGGAGGAATGATGCGTCTTGAATGACAAGGCTGCTCGATACTCTCTTTTCCTTGGTGCTCGCTCAGTGAATCACAGGCTCATTCATGGTCAAACCTTGTGCTGAGCAAAGTAGAAAGGACCCATACCACTCCTGGAGTGAGCAAGGCAGGAACCACCAGCAATGCATTAACAAGGGAAACCATCGAACGTAGCAGAGTCATTTCTGCCTTTCTCCATCCAGCCATCTCCAGTCATCTCACCTCTACTTCACCCATACACCTGCCTCTAGACAATTACACTTTAATCCTAGGGGCAGATGAGGAGCTCCTTTGTGAGCATTTGCGGAGAGGGACAGGAGAGAATGCTCTTGTGAAACCTCACCTGGAGCACTGCATCCAACTCTGGAGACCCCAGCACAAGCAGGACATGAACCTATTGGAGAGGGTCCAGAGGAGGGCTACGAAGATGATCAGAGGGCTGGAACACCTCTCCTGCGAGGACAGGCTGAGAGACTTGGGCTTGTTCAGCCTGGAGAAGAGAAGGCTCTGAGGATACCTTCTTGCAGCCTTCTAGCATCTGAAGGGGGCCTGCAAGAAAGCTGGGGAGGGACTTTGCACAAAGGCCTGTAGTGATAGGAAAAGGGCAGTGGGTTCAAGCTGCAAGAGGGGAGATTTAGATTGGAAATTAGAAGGAAATTCTTTACCCTGAGGATGGCGAGACACTGGCACAGGTTGCCCAGGGGGGTGTGGATGCTCCATCCCTGGAGTTGTTCAAGGCCAGGCTGGATGGAGCCTTGAGCAACCTGGTCTAGTGGGAGGTGTCTCTGCCATGGCAGGGGGTTGGAACTAGATGATTTTTAAGGTCCCTTCCAACCCAAACCATCCTATGATTCTGCAACTGCAGGGCAGTCCCATGCAGAGGGTCTGGCTGTGCAAGTGGGAGGGATGTGCCAGGACATCACCAGAGAGAATGGAGGCCGCTGGTGCCTGTGCAACCTGGCACCAACACCTCCTTCAAGATGCCACCCCTTGGGCAGAGCCTGGGCTCTGGGCTTGCGGGAGGGGATGTCCTGGGGCAAGCTGCAGCCAGAGCTCTGAGCCAGACCTTCTCCTTCCTCTGCGGGCAGAGCAGCGCCCATCCCGAGCTGGGATTTCCATGGCAGCTCCGCTCCCACTCTGGAGGCCAGGCTGGAGCCACGCCAGCCCCGGCAGCGGAGCGGGCATCCTGCTCACCATGCGGGCACGCGTGGGAGCCTGGGACCCGCGTCCTGCCTGCCTGGCACTCAGCCCGGGAGGGCAGCTTGGGGCAGGAGCCAGCTGTCTGCTCCGAGCTGGGAGCAGGCAGGGAGCTGGCCTCACTCGGCTCAGCAGAGAGTAATTTAAAAATTGCTGGAAGGCTGCCATTGGAGGGAGAAAAAAAAAAAAAAGGTGTCAGTGAAAACTTGTTTAGCCAAGCAGGCTTCCCTGGCACAGGGCCTGGGGCTGGGCAGCTCCACCATGGTCCTTACCCCATGCCAGGCGGGCAGGCACAGGCAGGGATCAAGCGGAGCTGGCACCAGGCAGAGCTGTGGGATCGGCGTTCCAGCTCCCTGCGGGGTGATGGGGATTGGGGACCGGCCTGGCTCTGCAGCAAGTTGCAAGTGTCTTCTAGAGCTCAGCATCCTCCCAGCAGCAACAGCGGAGAAAGAGGAAGGCCCTTCCAAAGAGCTTGTATCCCTGGAGCTTCTGCTCCTGCCCACAGTATTCCATGTGGAGTTGCCCACCCTGGTCCCTCCCTCCTGCCTGACTCACCTAAGTGGTCTCCCAGCACCACCACGAACCACAGTGCTGGTTGCTGGGCCCCTAAAACCGCACATTACCCCCCCAACACCTGGTTGGAGGACAAGTCCTTCCCTGGGGACAGGATTCTCCACCCCAGCATGAGCCTGCATGGGAGCAGACAGCAGGATGGCTCCAGCTCTCTCCCTGTGCTGTTCCCTGTGGCTCAGAGCCAGCCAACCCTTTAGGCTCCTCAGACTTGGACTGAAATCCTCCCTTTCGTTGCCATTGGGCTAACACCCACAACAACTGGGGTATGTCCTTCCGTGCAGGACCCACCAGGAGCTTTCTTTACTGGTGGGTGGTTTCCTATCCATTTCCACAGCCTCTTGTGCTGGACACCATGTCCCGGTGATGCTCATGGTGCTCATACAAGGTGCTCAGGTGCCTTCTCAGGTCTGGAAAAGCACCAGTGCTTTTCATAGAATCATAGAATGGTTTGGGTTGGAAGGGACCTTAAAGATCATCTAGTTCCCACCTCCCTGCCATGCACAGAGACACCTCCCACTAGACCAGTAGTCCGATACATCTCTCCTACCCTAGGTTTTGCTCTGATAACTTCAGGCCGTGCTTCATCCTCCTTCCCGAACCAGCAGGTGCTTCACCAGGGAAAGCCTCCTCACTAACAAATGACACCAGCTTTGTAGAATGCACCCGCAGCTCCACTGGAGCCCTCCCCTCCCTGCAAACCCTGCTCCAAGGAGCTCTCCTGCGATGCTCCATGACCCCCATCAACTTGCAATGCTGCCAACGAGGAGACAGAGGAACTTAGAGCATCTCCTCCCCGCCTGCCCGCACCAGCTTGGCTGGCACCAGTGCCCCAGGGCAGCGGTCCAAGCAGCCCGGGAGGACAGGCAGACCCCGAATCCAACGAACAGATGGGCTTGGATACAGGCAGCCAAGAGGCCATGTAAATACATGTCGTGTTTGGAGGACAGGGTTCCCATCAGTGAGTGTCTGGCTGGCGGTGCATGTTTTGTAGGCAGGGGGATGCTCAGCTGCTAATCCACGTAATCCTGCTCTAGGCTGGATTCATTTAAAAAAATAAATAAGTGGCTGAGAGCAGTTCTCGGTCCATCTGACTCAAGCGCTGGGCCTTGATGGGGAGAGACAGAACCACAGGAGCCTTATTTACATCGATTTTCACTGAATGTGCTGCTTGGATCAAGGAATTAAAGCACTAAAAGGCAAGACTAACCTGAGAATCAGGCAAGGGCATCCCAGTCGGCACAGGGGATGCAAAGATCTGATTAGCCGCTCGCCTGCGCTTTAACCCCTGTTTAGTGCATCATTTTCATATTCAAATCCAGCGCCCAGACACGCATACAAATGAAGCAGGCAGCTGTGCTGAATTTTGGAAATTTTGGTCAAAGAGCAGAGCGACACTGGAATAAAACACACAAACCATGTCCTAGCACCAGAGAGAGGGGCAGGATGAAGAGCCTCCATAGGGCTGTTTTCTCCAGGATGACAGTGGTGAGCCCTGGGGCTCAGCAGATCTGCTCAGTGCTGGAGCATCCTATGGAGACAGCAGGATCTTCATCAGCATGGGGAGAGCAGTCACCAGGTGGGTGCCAGAGAAAGTTTTTCTCACATCAGCAGCTGGAGGTCATGGAAGCTGGTGCAGGCTGGTGCATTGAGTGGCCTGGGTGGCAGCCCACAGAGGTGTCTGCTCCGCTCAGCTGGGGCTTTTGGACCACGTGGACCACAGTCTGGCTGGTGACGCAGCTTTGGCCAACCTCCCCCTAACCCAGGAAAGCCTTGCGAAGGGCAGCACCTGGCCTAGCTGGTCTGTCTTGCGTTAAAGAAAATAACGCATCACCTCCAAGGCAGCTTTTGCTTTGCTCCCAGGAGAGAGCAGCTGCGACCTTCGGTGATGTGCCAGGAGGAGCCGGGGCCTGAAGGGACTTGCACCCACTGTGCATCAGGTACCTTCACTTCAGAGCCAAGTTTCTGTGATGATCTCAGGGCCAGATTCACAACGGGGCTGCTCTCAGCCAGCAGAGACACACACCCCAGCCTGCTGAAACTGGCAGGAGGCAGAAGCCGAAAGGCCCTTTGCAAAAACTCACCCATGGTTGCTGCAGCCAGAGCCAATCTGGCTCCTCTGCCTCGTGTCTCCAGGTTCCCTGGTATGGTGCACATGCCTGCGTCCACCCATCCCCAGTGTGGAAAATGCCTGACCCAGATTCAGGGCTCATTAGCAAGTCAAGTTCCTCATGAAAAGCAGGTTCTTGATGCTGCATCTGACCATGAGTAACTCCACATGGTTGCCCAACACCTGCTTGTGCCATCTTGCTTCCCTTTCCATCCTGACGAAATCTGAAGCTCAGGAATCACTCAGTTGGCTCTGGCAGGTTCCTGTGGCACATGGGTAATGCTGTACTCAATACATCTGCAGAACTGGGGTCACCAGGTTTCCCAGGCCAGGAAAACCTCTTTCTCAGGTGAAATAGCTTTAGCTTGTAAAGGAAGAGGATCTGACTCTAACTAGACCCCAGTTAGAAACAAAACTAGCAGACCTTGCTTGGTCTTTGCTTGCAGGTTGACTTCTCACCGAAGTCCACAGATGAATCTCAGGGACATTTTGCTGCAGGTGGATCACCGGGCCAGGGCCACCCTGGAGGGGTAGGAGACATTGGAGAAGGACAAGGCAGGGTTGGGACACACATTGATGTTTGGCACATGGAAAAAGGCATGGCAGGGGATGAGGGAGGATGAAGAACCTGCCCCATTGGGAGTTTCCCCTGAATCCTGGCCAAATAAAACCCCACAGGAATTAGCCACATCTGAACAGCTCTGACCATCCAAAGTCCTGGCAGGAGCAAGCTGTCCCAAGTCTAATGGGCAGCAAGCAATGCCCAGGTGAGGCTGGCAGGATGGGCAGCAGGAAGAGGCACCCCCAAGGACATGCTCATGGACACAACGTGGTGTTTGCTCCCCTCCTCCCTGCCAGTGTGCAGGGACATCTGCAAGCTCCAGGTTGATGGTCTGATGCCTCCTGTTTGTCAGACTGGCATGAACTGCCAGGTCTACATCCCTTCATTAAGGAGGAATTCACTGCATTGCCACCAGGTTCAACAATTTGCATCAATTACCCCCAGCAAGTCTAACAACAACAGGAAACCCCCGCACTGAGCCAGCAACAGCCACCACCTCACAGCCTTCAGTGCATGGACCAGGGTGACAGCCACACGTTGATATCAGGCTCTCAATGTCCCAAGCATGGCCATGCCACAATCCCGTGTATCTCTTTGGATTCCTATGGTCTAGGTCTTCTGAAGGCAATGGAAGATACTGTACGTGCCTGAGGGGCTCTGGGTCAACTCTGGATATATAAGGATGACCATGGTAATGGCCCAGTGTCACGCAGGGAGGCATGGAGGGCAATATAGTATCATAGAATCATCAACACGTCCTGTGCAGGGCCACAGTGGCTGAAGGAAGGGTATGGGAACTACCATGAGCATCCCTCTGAGGCTACCCAAGCCCTTGCCAAACAGTGGCAAGTGAAGAAAGCTCACAAAACACTCAAGGAAGAACATTTTAGTTGGTTCATCTTGCAGATGAAGCTTGACAAAATGTCTTGCTTATGGTCTTTCAGCAGGTAAGTGGCCAAGCATGTCTTCCTTCACCTTGTGTTTGCTGGACAGAGGCTTCATCATCACTTGGTGGGATCAGACCCCAGGCCCATGGAAGCACAGAGCAATACTCCCACCTCATGCAGAACCACCTCACCACCCATGCATGGGTGTCCTAAGCCAATGAGCCTCAGCAGGCACTTCCCCATAACCAACCTGTGCCCTGGAAGACACACATCATCTGACATGGAAACACTGGAGCAGATTCTCAGAGTGCTTCTCACTTTAGGGACCCCAAAATGCTGCTGGAGCCTCTTCCTCCCACTCACCACCAGGGCTGGTGGAAGTCAATCCCTGCTCCTTGCACTGTGTGCTGCCCAGCAGACAGGACACCTGGCAAGAGAAATCCATTTCCTTGCCCAGCAGCACCTGTTGGCTGCAGACCTTTCACTGCCCGGGGATTGACCTTCCCTTCTGCTCCCAATCGTGGGAATAAAACCCAAAAGTTTTAATGCAGTGGAAGCTGGTGCATCGGCCTTGCAAGGTGTTAAAATTTCAAAAGGCAACAATAAAGCTGCTGAGCTAGGAAGAGCTCTCAAAAAAAAAAAAAAAAGGACGGATTTGTTCTCTCTTAATTATCTTCCAGGTGATTTTCAAGGCTCACTAGTATTTTATTTGTTGTTAATTGTTCCCCCTTCTGAATTAAGAGCTCTGTCACCGCCCAGGCCCTGAGCCAGGCACGAACGACTGGCAGGGCAACAGCAGCAGGGTGAGGGTTGGTGCTGTGCCGGCCTTCCTCACCCTGGTGCTCTGCCATGAGCTTTTTCTTACCTTCTTCCTTTGCCAGATCAAACAAAAATGTTCAAGGTCATGTGTCCTCAAGAGGGGACATCCCCATTTCACAGAAACACAGATTTTCAAGCTATGAGCAGTGACTGCTCTGAACCCTGACCTTTCCTGCTGCTGCAGAGCAGTGGAGGACTGCACAGCTCACCTCCTCCTTCCTTTGAGAGCTCATGGAGCTGAGCACACCTGGGAAGACCTGAGCACCTCAAACCCTCCCAGTTATGGCTCTTAAAATCATAGAATCATTTCAGTTGGAAAAGACCTCCAGGATCATCAAGTCCAACTTTGATCCCAACATCTCCCTGACCACTAGACCATGTTCCGAAACACCACATCTACTTGGTTTTTGAACCCCCCCAGGGATGGTGACTCCATCACTGCCCTAGACAGCCTATTCCAGGATTGACCACTCTTTCAATAAAGAATTTATTCTTAATATCCAATCTAAACCTCCCTGGTGCAACTTGAGGCCATTACCTCCCACTGCCTGAGCCAAGCAGGGCTCAGCCTCCATGAAAGCTGGCAAGCAGTGAGCAGGATGGATGCCCTGCTGTGGATGGGGCCTCCTGGCACAACAGTGCTGTCCTATCTCAAATCTCCTCACCCCACGCCTTCCTCTTCCGGTCCTGCATGTGGTGGTTCCCCATGAGCCAGAGAAGGGGACAGCTGGTGGGAAGAGACTCAGGATCTGTTTGGGAACTCACCCAAAGCTGCTGAGCAGCAGGAGGTAGCAAAGCAAGCTGGGAAGAGAGAAGCGATGCTGAAGGCTGCTGTCATACCCTTCTCCTCCCAGGAATACCCCATTCATCCAGCACAGTATTTACTACTCCCTGAGACCTAACAGCAGAAGCTGGAGGATGACACTCAGTAGAAAGCCAGCAGAAAGCACAAACCATCAGACCCCAGAGAGCAAGTCCACAACTGGTCACCTCAAGCCTGGAAGAAACAGAGACCTGCAATGCAGACAAGGCGACAAAGAAGAGAGCAGCTTTGGAGGGTTGATGGGAAGGGGCAAAGTGCCTGAGGAGGAGCATGTGTGGGGACTCATCACCTACTTTAGGACCACAGAGACAATTAAAAGTTCACTAGAGACCAAAAACCAGGTGACTTCAGAGTCTGCACCAGTCTGGGGCCAAAAATTGGAGTTTTCAGCAAGAAACTGGCTTAAGAGGCACAAGAAGAAACAATCTCACGTGTGTGTGATTGCTCACATGACCTCATGTGGATCAGGAACTCTGGAATTCAATGTCTCCTATTCTAATTGTCTGGATGGAGAAATAGTTGCTCACAGCACTGCGCAAAACCAGCAGCTCCCGTTGGAGAGCGTTGAGGTGAAGTCTTCACCTTTCTGGAGTGATCCATGCGAACCCGTGACAGGCAGTTAAATAACACCGTGAAGAATTAATCACAACCCCAGGGACTTACAAGTGCTAAACTCACCACAAGCACCAGGAGAAGCTGCCAGCAGCCCTGGGTTTTCAACCCCGGGGACCCCCAAGCACCAGCACAGCACAAGAGAGTGTCACTGGAGATGGCACGATTAGGTGGGAGGAAGCGGCTCTGAGCACATGGCCCATTTCCATCCCAAAATTCCCCTCTGTGCAGGAATCACCCAGGGAGGAAGGTGGGGTTTGCACACGCTGTGGGAGAGGAAGAGCTGAACAAGCCAGAGCCAGAGCCGCAGGCAGAGCCCTGCTTGGGTGGCAGCCTGGGGAAGCAGCAGAGCTCCTGCCATGGAGGAAGGGCTCTGCATGAGCTTCTTCACAGGATGCTGCCCATAATCCCCTGCATCTCCAGGCATTTGTCTCTCAGGTCCTGTCTGTTGCTGGTAAAAGCCTCACCGGTCAGGTCCTTGAGGAGGAGGTGCCACTCGACTGGCATGTGGCTGTGGGTTGTGGCCTCCCCATCAAGCAGGTTGTCCCCATGTTGGCCATACTGGGGACTTTCTTCCCCCTTTCCCAGAGCTAGAGCATGTGAGTCTCCAGGAAGGGATCTTGGAGAAGTGACTCATCCATGAGCAGCTGGTCCCAGTGCTATAGCTGCCCACCCAGACCCAGATGGAGCTGGCTGTCCCCAAACATGGGTCAGCTGAATAGCTGCTTGGTGTGGGACTGCAGGCACCACGGGGGGTCCAGCCATGGCTGGGTGCTGGTGGGGTAAGCAGCAGTATCTCCCAATAGGATTTCCTCTTCTTTACAGAGAGCCTTGTCCCGTTTGGCTGAGTAGGGTGCAATAACCATAGCTCTTTTGGGGGTCAAATATTTCATTTTTGTGAGGGAACACAGCCTGTCCTGGCTGGAGCCCTTGGCATGAAGTGCAGGCAAGCTCATGAGAGGTGGAGGAAGCGATGGGGTGAGCAATGTGGATGTTGGCTGCCCAGCTAGACCCGGCTGGATCCTACCAAGGCGTCAGCGCTCTCTAACCAAGGTGACTTTTTCACCATCGCAGGAGACATCAGATCCTGGCCAGATCCATAAACTCCTCTGTACTGAGCATCTTTACAAAGCCAATGATAAAAAATAGTGCACAGTACCTGGGGCTGCATGTGACCGAGGGCAAGAATGACCAATGTAGGAGCAGCTTATGCGGGGGACCAAATTAGTGTCTTCTGGTGGGTCCCTGAGAGCCAGGCAAGCTGAGAAGGACCCATGCATTTAGGGCTTATTTCAGAAATACGAATCAGGAAGCTGTTGCACACTGTCCCCATGGACCTCGTTCTGCCCTTGGTGTCCCACGCCCCACAAACACCCATTGCTCCCAGACCAACTTTAATCTGCCTCTACCCTCTGCCTCCCCCTCTTCAGGTCTGCAGACGGTGGGGCAGCATCTCTGAAGGATGTGAGCTCAAGATCTCCCCAGGTCATGTGCTCACCCCAAAAGATGGCCAGAAATCCCTTCCCTTTGCAGAGAGGTGCTGGCTACGAGCAAGTGATCCCATTTTCATTCAACCTGTGAATCCCCAGATGGGGATGTCCAGGAAGGTATTTACTGGGACAAAACCTTATTTTTCACATGTTTTTTCTCCCTTTGTAAATTGTGTGTTAGTTACACAGAGTAGTGCCAAACCACAGCATGTAAAACCTACCCCCAAAGACTTTTACTGCCCCAAACAGCAGGAGATCACGGCAGGCTTTATGCTGAGGGAACTTACATTTTGCATCTGTGGATACCACAAGATGCACCAAAATGAACACAATCATCAAGACCTGGTAATGCCCAGAGTATAATGCCAAGAAGTGATTCCTTCCAGCCTTCTTTATTCAAAGTGCAACTGGATACGGTTTTGGGCTGCCAGAATTATCTGCCCCTGCTTTGGTAAGAGGGGTTGAACTGGACAATCTCTGGAGGTCCCTGCCAGCTTCGCTTCTGTGCCATGCGGTACAGCCCAGCATCACGGAAGGAGCAGCTCTGCCATCCATACATGCCTCACAGCCCAGGATTAGCTCCTGCCCGTTGCAGCAAAGCATCTCCTCACTTGCTTGCCAGAAGCAGGGTGAGGACCACAGTCACTCTCTGTCTGGCCCCCATGATGATGGATGCTCCCTTCTCCTGCTACTTGACCCAACCTCCTCACTGGGGAGGTGCCAGACAATGAGTGTGGCACCATCTGAACCATTTCTGGCTGGAGACAGCTTATGGGATGCAGCCAGCAGCTTCCTTGGTCTGAAGACCAATGCTCTGTTACCAGGAGGCATTCCCACATGTGGAACACTTTGCATGACAAGGTACAGCAGCAACAGGCATGAGGTGCACCCAAACCTCCATCTGCACAATGCCCCAGCCTGCTCCAGGCTCCCAGGTGTTCCTCTACCCCGTGGTTTTATGGAGAACCACTCACTGCAGAGCAAACATGCAGGTTAGACCCCACAGCACTGACCTTCCCTTCACTAACCAGCTCAGTCCTCATCTATCCTGCTCGTGCTGAGCAGACCAGACCGGCCCTGTGGCATAGACCAGTGAGGAGATGTCCTGCCATGGACTGGAGCCAATATGTGCCGTGACATTCTTAGTCTGCACATTAATAACCTGTGAGTCCTGGTTTGCTTTTTTTGCGGCCAGCCCAAGTCTGAAGATGGTATAGAGGCCCTGGGAAGCCTGAGTTGGTCACAGCTCAGCATAAGCCAGTCTAGACTTTTGTATTCATATGAAAAATGGATCAGTTTCCTGGATTATGGGAAACTTAGATTCTAAGACTGAAAAGGGCACCAAATTTTTGTTTCAAAGGGTTATTTTCATTCACAGGCTGTGTCATTAAAAGCTTCAGAACCTGACAGTGAAACCCGGCAGCACCTCGGCAGATAACACACAGTCTGCACTGCTTGGAGGCATCTGCACCTCTTAACCTGCTTTTCCCCGGCGATCTCACAGTGCTATTATCTGAATTTCCCCAGCCCTTCTGTTATCTGATGAGAGAGTCCTGAAGCTGGTGCTGTTGACTTCTTAAATAATCCCCAGAGGTGCTTATTGATTGCAACGTTCCCCCCACTGAAGGACCTGGGTGTAATCAGCAGCTCAGCACCGTGTCACACAAGAGCTGCTGAACGCCAGTGGCAGCTCCTGCCGGCCGCCCAGCTCCAGCATCTTGTCATCAGCCATCCACGTTCTGCGAGCATCCAGACAAACCCCTGCATCCAGCCCCCTCACCCTGCAGCCTCTCTCCTCCTCCACAGCTGAGGATGCAGAGCATGGAGGAGACGCTCGTTTCACTTGCACATCAAACCAGAACCTTTTGTCCAATGCTGTAGGTGATATAGAATCATAGAATCATGAAGGTTGGAAAAGACCTCTAAGATCATCGAGTCCAACCATCAACCCAACACTACCACGACCACAAAACCATGTCCTGAAGTGTCATGTCTACATGTTTTTTGAACCCCTCCAGGGAGGGTGACTCCACCACTGCCCTGGGCAGCCTGTTCCGGTGCTTGACCACACTTTCAGTAAAGAAATTTTTCCCAATATCCAATCTGAACCTCCCCTGGCACAACTTGAGGCCATTTCCTCTTGTCCTATCACTTGTTACTTGGGAGAAGAGACCAACCCCCATGTCTCTACAATCTCCTTTCAGGTAGTTGTAGAGAGCAATAAGGCCTCAATATGAAGGGGTCCCTCTGCCACCAGCGGGTTGTAGAGCTGTCACCACTCGCTCTGGGCAGCCAGGGTTAAAATACGGCAGTGCTTCATCCAGTGGCACAGATTGGGGCTGGTGGTCTCCTCTTAGGTGGGCAGAGGGGCCTGAGGCCAGGGTGATGTGCCTGAGGCAGCCTAGCTGGGGTGGGAACATGGGACACAGGCACCCCACGGTCATCAGCGGTGGGCTGGGAAGGGAAATGTACTCTGGAAGCCACCGCCATGAGCCACTTCTCAAAAATTTGTGTGCAAGGCCAAAGCTACCAGGAGTCCACCCCGGACCTGTGAACAGGTCTGTATCAAGGAAAGCTGCACAAAATTGTCTGTTTATTATGAAAATAAGTCAGCCACACACAGCAGGAATGACCTGCCTGGAGAGCAAGAAGTGATTTTGCCCACTACTGTGAAGCTGCCGTTCATCCCACAATGCTCCTGACCTTAGATCACATCCCAGCTCCCTGGTCAGGGATCTTAGCTGCTGAGTCCTGCTGGTGTCTGACTCCTGGCCCAGGACACATGAGCATCCCTGGCTCCTTCTGTCTCATCTTGGGGCACCAGAACCCTGCACCAGCTTCCAGGCAGCTCCTCCTACACCCCAGCCTTGGAGTCTCCCCATTTGCTTTCTTGGGCTGGGAGAAGGTGACAGTGGAAGCTGAAGTTGCCAGGGAGTTACCAGATTCCAGAAACTGAAGCTTTATGAAAAGCACCAAATGTTGCAACATAACGAAAAGGTTTTGCCCATGTTTTTGCTCAGGGAATGCAAGAGCCCCGGGGATGTGGGAGGACAGCAGGCACAGGAGGCAGGTCAGCTGAGACCGGCCTCCCCCAGCATGTGCACATAATGATGTGGCACAGAGGCAAGCAAGCTAAATATTAAACCCTGGCAGATCAAGCCAGGAAAGACTTGGAGGAGCAGCTTGCTAATGGTGTAAAAGCTGGTAATAAAAGCTTTTGCAAATACATCAGAAGCAAAGAGCCTGCCAAAAAGTCTGCAGGGCCAAGAGATGGTGAAGATGTAAGAGAAACACTCTGTGAGGAAAAGGTCACACAGATGAATTATCTGCATCATCGTTCACAGGGAGAACTGTGTGAGGTCCCTGTGCCAGAGTGGTTCTTTGGGGATGGGGGTCTGGGAAGAATTTCAAACTGAAACATCAATCAAAAACAGGAGCAGGTCACCAGAGCTTGGGAGATATAAGGAGCCCAGGGGTGAAACCACTGAACTGCTTATCTGCAAATATCCGTGCTACCAAAGGAGTCGGGAGGGCAGAGGTGCCACCTTCTGAAAAGGGCTTGAGAGGTGTTCCAGGCAGAGCAGAGCCTGGCTTTGTACCAGGTACAGGGGTTGTGGGGAGATGCCATATTTGTTTACTAGACTGAATGACCGTGGTGGGTAAAACCAGAAAAATCTTCAGCACACAAAAATGGAAATCTGCTCTCAGCCCTGCAGGGCTTGTGCTCCCATCACACCTACCCTGAGCCTAATGTCTTGCTGTGTGTCTGGGGAGGGAGAGAATGTGCTACCAGCCACCTGCCCTGCTCCTCAGCCAGAACAACCTCTCTCCAAGCTGGTCATTAACCTTCAGCCCCTGGGGTGGCACTGCTGCCTGCCCTGGTGTAGGTGCTTTCCTCTGCATGGGATGAGATGAGATGAGATGAGTTGTGCCTTGGACATGCTGCTCTCTCACTCCTTCTTAGGGAAATCTAGATGGCCAGGTGTCACATCAGCAGCTGGAGTTTGGCCAAAGGGATCCAATAATTAGTAGCTGGGAAATAAAACTGAATATTAAGTTCAGCACCAGCGAATACAAGGTGATGTTCATGGGCAAGAACAAGGCTACAAAGATGTGGGCAGGGATGGACTCTAAATCAACTCATACTACCAAGGGAAGCAGGCAGAGGAGCGCTGCAGAGACGGCAATGAACCCATCCATTCAACACTCAGCCATGGACCAAAAGGCAAGCTGAGGGAGAGGATTAGAGAACAAAACACTTCATTTTGCAACCATGTGATCCTGCAACGGATACACACAACTCATCCCTGCCATCAAAAAGGGAAATGCAAGTGATGAGGGCACCAAAAGGCAGACCTGAGGATCAGGCTATGGATTATCAGGCGGAAAGACATCAAGTCCCCTGTGGCATGGGGAAGGTGTGAGCGAGAGGTCTGACAGCAGCTTGTAAAACCAGCAGCACCAGGAGGGGAGTGCTGGTATTTCTCACATGGCAGGAGCTAAGGTTACCCCATGGAAAGATCAGGTTAAACCAAACCATCTGTAATCACCCTGCAGGATTCATGGCCACCTGCTGCTGTGGATCTGAATATAATCTTTGGGCTCAGACTTGGGCTAGGAATCATGGAAACACAGGACCACAGGCAGATTTAGGCTGAAGGGATCTCTTGAGGTCTCTGGTCCAGCCTCTTGCTCCGTGCAGGGTAGGCTTCAAAGCTCCAGTAGGTTGTTTAGGGCTTGGTCCACTCAATTTTTAAAAATCTCTGAAGGTGGAGACGCTGTCTCCCTGGGACATCTGCTACAGGTCTATCCTGCTTCTGTGGTGAAGAATATTTTCCTCATATCCACATGGAATTTCCCTTTTGTTAATTTGTGTCCTTTGCCTCTGGCCCTTTCCCTGTATGTCTCTGACATGAGCCTCACTCCATCTTCTCTAAACCATCTGTTTCAAGCAGTGGAAGACAGTAATTTGGTCCCTCATTCTACAGTTTTCTTTTTTGCAAGCTGAACCAGCCTGGTTTTCCCATCTGAGCATCATGTGTTACGTGCTCAAGCCCCCTGACCATCCTGATTGTCCTCTCCACCCTTCTTGTACTGAGGGTCCAAAACAAGGCTCCAGAAATGTCATAACTGAGGCCAAAGAGAGGGAAACAAGAGCTTCCCTCAACCTGCTGGCTTTGCTCTTGCTAATGCAGCCCAGTATAAACTCAACTTCCATCACTGTAGTGGTACAATGAGAAGGACAGGTCCAGGCCACAAGCTGGCCCAGATGCAACCACAGTCTCAGAAAGCCAGAAGCTGCTGCTAGAAGAGCACAACAGAAAAGGTTCCTGTCTACATAAGCCCAATTCTTTCCCCAGGCACCCATCCATGGCTGTAATTTTGCAAGCCACAGCTCACGGCAAGTAAAGAGACACTGAATATCTGCCTGCAGAGTGAGGGTCTGCAGCTACACAGGGAGACATCCAGGATCTGATCATTAGGAGTCACAGAGGCTGAGGAGCACATTAACAAGTTCCTTGAGTTCTTTGTTCTTTGGGGTCTTTTTCTTGAGTGTTTCAAAGGACATTGAGATATTCAAGCTTGCCCCAAGACCTTGAACCATGCGGCAGGGCCCACACGGGCTCTGTGAGCACATGGGTGGAGGTTTGTGGCATGCTCACATTGTCCAGGTAGCAACAATATGGTTTCTTAGGCGAGGTCTATCCCACCAGGCATGCACTGAGCTCTGAAAACACACTGATGGATTTGGAGAGGGCCTGTAAGTCTGGAAGTCCAATCCCTCTCCTTCTCATAATCATATGACTCCCATATCTACAGCCACAAGAAGATGGTGCAACTTGCAACAAGATACCCAGAGATGGCCACCTTGCTCAGGATGGCTTAGAATCATAGAATCGTTAAAGTTGGAAAAGACATCTAAAATCATCAAGTCCAACCATAAACCCAGCGCTACACCACATCCTGAAGTGCCACGTCTACACGTTTTTTTAATACCTCCAGGGATGGTGACTCCACCATTTCTCTGGGCAGCCTGTTCCAGTGCCTGACCACTCTTTCGGTAAAGAAATTTTTCCTAATATCCAGTGTAATGCCCTGGGCTTCATGCTGCCCAGGGCAGAGACTCCAGGCTGAAGCACTTAGCCTGGTGGGACACTGGAAAAATAAAAGCTGTTATGGGCGCTCCAAGGTGACTGGACAGGTCCCTGCTCATGGATGAGTCTCTAGAGATCTGCGTGGAAGGGTGAGAAAGAGAAGGGTGAGAATAGCACCAGGGCTATTTGTCCGGGTGGATCGGGGACATCCCAGCTGCCTGGGCCCAGAGCATGGGTCAGGATCATGGATGTAACTTGGAGAGCAAAGCCCTGGACTGAAGCTGCTGTGCCAAACATCTCTGCTGAAGGACAGTGAGCCTGTGCTGACAGGCGCCAGCGTAAACCACAAGAAAGCCAGGCTGGGCATCTTTGTAGCACTCCAAGCCTGACAATTAATGCACGCAAGCCACTGAATTATAGGCTGGAGACACCAGGAGCCCAAATGGCAGCTAACGAGGGTTGTTGATTGGCTTTCCGGAGGCCATGGAGACACAGACACTTATTCTTAGAGACATGGATCCCAGAGGGACCATGGCGGACACAAGAGTCTCTCCGCAGCACTCACATCCTCTCTGTCCTGGAGCTGGCAGACGTTTCCCCTCCATCGGGTGGGGAGTGAGGCAAGGATGCAGGGAAGAGGTGGCAATCAGCCCTCACCCTCACCGGCTTGGTCAGCCTCAAACACCCCAGCTAACTTTATCTCCTCCTTTCAGGCCATGTCCCTCCACTCTAAAGGGCACAACGTGCCCGTATGAGGAGGTCTGAGGCTGGCAAGAGCCAGTCCGCGGACTGCTGGGCAGAGCTTGAAGGATGCTCTTGCAGCAGTGGCTCTGCAACTGCAGAGAGGGAAGGTGAGATGGGACAGCTGGGTTTCCTTAAGGCAGATCAATGCCGCAGAAAAATAACCACAGCATCAAGAAATCATAGGAAAGCATCACATCATCACTGCTGTGCAAACACTCACGCCTGTCTCTGCTTCCAGACACATGATCCAGCACAGGAGCATTTTTGCAGTCAGTGCATGCTTCCCGTCACGCTACCAATTAATTGCTGCAAGTGTCTGAATCCTTGGTTTTCTCTCCACCTCGCCAAACAGAAGGCCATGTGCTACTGTCCTTCCTCTCATCTCCGTGCTGGATTTTTCCTCCCTGATCACTTCAGTGTTTATGCTCTCCAGGCACCAGCCAGGCATGAGCCTGGCTCCTCCCGCTGCAGGTCAGCTCCAGCACCAGTCAGCCAAGGGTGACCAGCTGGAAAATCACTCCCTCAGATCCAGCACCAGCGCTTCAAGGTCAAAGCAGCCCTGTCCAGGTCAGGTCTCTGGCGCAGGAGTGACTGCATCACCTTGGGAAGCCTGTCGGGTGCACACTGGATGAACTGGTTCAAATGCTGGACCAGAGCAGATCCCCCGGGGTAGGACTGGACAGCCCAGGGCACTCCTGTGGGCTCCTGCGGTGGCTGAGAGACAGATCTGGGACTCTCACAAAGGCTTTGTTAGAGATGCATAAGCATGTTTGTAGGGAAGGATTTATTCGTCCATGCAAATGTATGACTGGACATCTGAGAATGTCCCCAAAGTGGATGCTGCATTTCTCAGTGCTTGCAAAACAGAGATTTTTGGTTAGTGCTGAAAAGGCTTATTTCTAAGGCAAGGAGAATGTTTGTGCCTTTGGCAGGCTCCACAGCCAGGAGATGAATCTGTGTCCCTTGTGCCCTTCAGCCCCACGTCCCTTGTGCCCCTCACTCCCATGTCCCTTGTGCACCTCACCCCTGCTCAGCACTGTGGGAGACACGGGCTCAGACTCTGCCCCAGCTGGACACTCAGCAAGGACCTTCTCCCTTCCTTGGCCCCAGGGTGGCCCTGACATCCCTGCCTGCCTCTAGCTCCATATTTCAAACTTTGCAGTTGCCATTAAAAAGCAGGAGTCTGAAACACGTGAATGTGCAATAAGTTTGTGGGGAGGTGGTGGTGGTTTTATTAATTTCCTGGAAATTCATTTTCTGAGTGGGTGCTGCTTTTCCAGGTGCACCAGCATAATTCTGAGAACTCTCAAGGCTTCTTAGAGCTGAGTCAAGCGGAGTCCCAGGGTGAGGACAGGTGAGGTGTACCCAGCTTCCTGCTCCCAGCCCTGCCAGCCCTCAGCTCTGCCCTCAGCCCAGACCGTTGTGATGGATGGTGGGACTGGGTAGGAACCACTCAGAGGGTGAGGAGCTCTGGGCTTGATCTGGCTGGGACAGACACTCTCAGCTCCCAGTGCTTGCAGCAGTGACAAGACTCTGCTGTGCTCTTCACGGCCTTCTGCCTTCCCAGCTCCTGTCTGGGCAGGTCAAAGGCATCTGCAAGGAAATTCACACCCATGCACTTCACTCCAGGGGCTGCTATAATGGAAATTAATGGAAGGTGAGACCTCAAGAGACAAACTTGCAGTGTACGTGCACGCACACGTGTTTCTGTGCATGCTTGCATCAGCAGAGGTTCAGGAGAACAGTATCTTACAAAGCAAGGAGGTTATTTGCTATCAAAGGATGAACTCGTTGAATGATGAGTGATGGGCTTCTTGCCTGTTGCTGTCTCTGCAGGAGGTTGCCTCCCTGCTTTGTGTTCTCAAACTTGTGTTGTGCCACCACCACATCTCACTAGGAAACCGCACCACAAAGACAGCAGCGAGATTCATGCACTGCTGGGGCGGGGGAAATGGACGCCACTGACTCAACGGCACGAGCTTCCATTCCCTGCCTTGCCAGCACAGACAGCCTGGGAGACCACGGTACCGTTGTCTCTGGGTGTCTCTGAGAACAACTGTTTTTTCCCAAGCAATTTGCAACAATTACCTCTTATAAAAAATCTATCATTTTACCAAAATCCCCACAGATGTGATTTTCTTTAATTTTCCATTTGTTGTTGAAATGATAATTTTCCTTTTTTTCCCCCCATTTTCAGGGGGTTTTAGCAGATGGTTATTTTCTCCGTCCTTTTGTCAGGCCCTGGTTACCACAGGATGAAGAGCATCAGCCTTGTTCCTTGGGGCTTTTTTGTAATTTTCCCATGGCTAATGCCTAATTTTGCAAACTTCTTCACATTAGAAAAACAGCAAGAAGGGCTGTGGGTGAAGAAATGAAGGTGGAAACTAAAATAAACACAAAGTTTTTAATAAATCAGGATATCACACTTCGGGGCTTGCCAGTGGCAAAACCAAGAAATGGGGTAAGTGGGAAGGAGGCTGAATAGTGTGAATCTCTTCCAGGTCATGGCTATTTTAACAAAATAATTAAAAGACTTTCCTCTTGCTGAGGAAAGAACATAAACCACAGACATTTGGGGCATTTATTCTCCAATGTTATTGCTTTCTCCTCAATAAATTTTGCCCAAGTGAGCTTGGTGGTGCCAGGTTCTAGCAGATGTCTCTGAATGTCTCAGAGGCTACACTGATTTGCCCAAGATGGTGATTTTAGCAGGGATGCTGCAAGTGATGGAGAAGACTGGGGGTTGGACCAGATGACGTTTAAAGGTCCCTTCCAAGCCAAACTATTCTGTGATTCTGTGAAGACACAGTGGGGTAAGGAGGGCATGAGCCTGTCCCACAGCCTGTCCCAGTGGACAGCCCACAAAGGCTGTAAACTTCAGCCTTCAGAAGGGTGTTCACGGAGCAAAACCATGACCTCCAGCCATCAGCCATGCAGCACTGGTTAGAAACAGTCCCAGCAATCAATGCAAAACCACAAAGACCCTGACTGGTGTGAGTCCAGGCCATCAGCAAAGCCAAGCACACGCTTGTAGAACTGAAGATGAGTGATGGCCATGGTCAACACAAAGTCCAGCCAGGCAGGATCTTCCCTGTCCTCTGCAGAAGCTGCTCATGGGGTGACCCTCATCTCTATGGCAGATGGTTGGACACATTGTTGGACCGATCTAGTACAGAAGTTTGTCTTCATTTTCATGACAGTTGTTGTCTCCAACCTTCTCCTGGGCACCTCCCTTGACAAGCAATATCTTGCATGCAGATATTAGAAACCCATTACTTCTCCATATCAGGAGCAATTGTCTCAAAAGCAAAGTTTCCAAGCTAATGATCAGATTATTTTGGGATGACAAACCTCCCTGGAAAAATTACAGGGACAGATCTTTGGCACTTGGTCAAAGCTAAAAATTCCTGGGTTCAGCGACGTGAATGAAGGAGAAAGATCCCAGCTAGCACGTATAAATCAGACACAACAGTTATTTCTAAGAAGATGTAATTCAGACAGCCTGACGTTACAGTATTTCTTGGGATAGGCTGACTGAAAGGAGTTCAGGAATCTGAAGTATGGGTGATGAGAAATTATCTTGGAACCAGCATATTCACTTTATTGAGAATAGTGGTAAGATACCCATAAATCTTTCTAAGAGCATTTCAGGTGCTTTTATGACTCTTGCATCGGATTTATTGCATATTTTCAGAAAAAAAATAATTTAAAAAGACATTGTCGAGCACTTTTTATAGCTTTTATTTATTTTTTAATCTCCATTGTTTGCAAAGCCCTCCTTGGAGCTGGGAAATGCAATTCTGCCCTGTTACATCTTGCAGACAATGAATTTTGCTTTCTCTCTGGTGTGCCAAACAGACACAGAGGTGTCTCGGGCTCTGGCTGGACTGGGGGACATGGGCTGAGTGTCCATCCTGCAGAGCCTGAGGAGCACTGGACATGCTGCAGCCAGGCAGTCAGATGTTAGCACAGGCCGTTGGTGTGCTAGGCTCTGCTCTGACAGGGTAGCACATTGCTTTCCCATTGTATTTAAAAGCCCATTTTTTTCCATGGTGTTGAAAGATCCCATACAGCCCTGGCATATCCCAAAGGCTGCCTTGGAAAAACCAAGCAGATAAGGACTGGTGCTGCCAGGGGCTGCTCCTTACTTTTGGGGACAGGACTTTGGGAGGAGAGGGCCTGATTTTTAACTGATTCCACCAGGACCACCCCTTACTAATGCTGAAAGACCCAAATCATACCCAGGCTGGATGTTCCCCAACTCCGATGGAGATGTTTTCCAAACCTGCAGCAATTCTGGCCAGAAACACAACCCTGGAGCTTTGGCTCCTGCAGTCTTCTCTGGAAAGCTTCAGTTTACTTAGCCTTCCCTGGCCTTCCTGCTGTTAATTGAAATGCTGCTCCTGAGGCCAGTCACGTTGTGCTGGTGTGTCCTCTGCCTGCTACCATGTTATAGTACATCAGGGCAAGGCTGCACCCGACAGTCCCTGGTGCCACACAGTGAGGGCCAGCAGCCCTGGCAGGGACGAGCCCAGCAGTGTCAACGCCTGTGCCCTGCTACAGGCAGTGGGGAAGCAGCTGCCTCCAAGGCCTCCATCCTCCTGGCATGGAGGAGAGATGCTGGGGCCAGAGTATGGAGTGGGAGGATGGACCAGAAAGCATCACTTCCAGCCTGACTCCTTCATGGACCTGGACAGCCCCTTCCAGCAACTCCTTCCTAGTAACCCTCCCTGGAGGCTCTGCAAAGAGGAAAAAGTTAAACACATCAATCAGGCGAGTCTGGCTCTTTTCCCCTTTCTTTGTCATCATCACCGATCCCTCCAGTTCTGTGGGCTTTTTCCCTCCTCTCCCATAAAACGCTTTTCATTCAGTGCCTGTTGTTCCTTTAAGTACTTCATGAAAACTCATAAAACTATGTAGGAAACTAGCAGCAGTTTTCTTCTTAGCAAGAAGCTTGTGCCAGCAAAGCAGAAAAAAAGCCTTGCTCGAGTTGTGCAGAGAAAAAGAGGGAATAAAGGAAGCAAGTAAGAGAGCAGGGGAGCAAGCAAGGAAGGTTGATTTTCACACGTCCAGAACATTTGCTTTATCACAGACAGTGTGACCATGAACATCAGCATTTTCAAGGCTTGTTCCAGAGATCCCATGAAATCTAAATGACAAAAATGGGCCCGTCCATCCGCAGCTGTCAGTTACTAAAGATGTGGCGTGCTCTGAGCAGAAGAGAGCAACGTGGAAACCACCCCTCCTGTGGCCTGTACACTTCTCCTACAAACTGCTTCAACCCAGAGGGATCCAGATGGAGGAGGAGGAGGTGCTGAGGCTGAACATGTGGGATGGAGGAGCCACCCTCCTGCTGCACTGCCTTTTCCAGCAGTTGGGCTGCAGGGAGGCTGGAGCTGCTCCCAGCCTCCATCCCCTGGAGAGGATGCTTTGGCCAAGCTAGTTTGTTATCAGCACAAGTCCTTGATAGACATTTCTTGGGTCTGTCTGTTTTCCTGCCAAAGGGTTTGACCACCTCTATCCCATCCCAGCCCGCAGGGACTGCATGTCAAATAAATAAACTGCACCAATGCTCACACTCCAGCCTATGGATTTCTCCTTTCCCAGGGCACCAAGGCACTTGAGCTCTACCAGCTCCTTGGAGAGGGCAAGCTGATGGGTTTTGAGCTGCAGGAGCTCAACCACTTGGGCTGAAGAAGTGGCCCTGACGCATTCTCTGTATGTGCAGTGTTTCTTAGCTTGGTCTTGCTCAAATCCTCCTCACAGAAGAGCCCAGGAGTTGGTGGCATCAATTTCCCAAGCAAGGGAAGTCTCTCCTTGGAGTAACATCACAGCAGCTAAAACACTTCCTCTGCAGGTTCATGAGTTTGTTTATTTCTGTTGCCTTTTATCTAGTAACTGATCTATTTTCTTGCATTTTCCACAGTGTCATTGGAAGCTGAAGCTCACAGTGGGCTCAGCAATTAGTGGTAGCACAGAAATATAAGGCAAAAACAAGTATTGCTAATGAGCTGACACATTAAACAATGAGTCACACTTCCATAAGGAGCCCAAATCGAGTTATAACCCTAAATAAACAAGCTGTGAGAAACAGTTTACAAAATATGACTGTGTTACTTATTTAACTGCTGTTGAGAAGCTGTGATCTGAACCCTGAGATGTATTTAAATATCGGAAACAAATATTCAGTGCGTGGTTTGTAAGACCAATGCAGCAGAGGCTGGCACAGTGGGTCTGGATGGACCCTGCAGCTGGACGTGGGCATGGAAAACACAAGGAGTTTTGGGATGCTCCACCTTATGTGCTTCCTCATCTCCATGTGGACCAGGCAGGGGTTGTCCTAAACCAGGAGAGGGAGGCGGCGAAGGCTGAGAGCCACGAGATCCTGCAGGTGGGAATTTTCCTCCTCACAGAGGTGTGCCGGGGACCCGTCAGCAATCTGGGATATCTCAGGCTCTTGCAGAAAGTCATCATGGGGTCAGGCAGAGCCCTCCATGATTTTTCATTTGGGGACTAAAAGGCAAAACTAAAGATAAAGGGTTAGTCTTAAATTCAATGAGAAATTTCCTGGTTTTTCCATGGCAATGGCACCACGAAACATTCTGAGCCAACCTGAAATAACTAACTCCACTCCACATAAAGCAGATCTTGGTTTTATATCTTTTCTCTGCTTGGGTTTTCCTTTCACTCCCTCAACATGGTCACACTTAAAAGAAAAAGTCTTCTTCAGGTGTAAAAAATATTATATTTTCCTGTCCACACCCTATTTTGCTTTCAGCCAAAATGATTTGTAGAAGTGCAGCCAAATTCCACATCTTTCCCCTCAGAATGACACTGAGAATTTGCTATCCATGGAAATGGTTTTTTCAGCTTTTCCACTAAGGGACTACAGGCTTTGGGCAGAGGTTTCGCACTGCTCAGTCATTGAACTTTCATGTTACATGGATAAGGTCCCATCCCAGGGGCAAATCCCTCTTCTCCTGAATCTCCGTGTATCAGTGTTCCCGAAATGCGAGCTGTATCAACAGCTGCTTGCAAGCTCAGAGAAGTTCACACATGAGTGCCCAGCTGCCACTTGTTCTCTGGAGGAGATGAAGAACATCCTCTGGACATCCTGACATGGCGAGAAAGGAGTAGGGACAGCCATCCTCAAGTCTGCTGTGGGCACATCTCCTCCCAAGTGTGTGGGCAGCCTGTGCTGGGATTGGCTTTTCTGGGAACAACACAGTTCTCCTGTGATGGTGGGACATCCATAGCAGGTTTATCAATTAATTCTCAACCCCTTTATCTACAAATCTCTCTCTGCCTTTGCAATATGACTGGGCCATGACAAGCCAGAGACCGGCAGGCTGCAGATTGCTTGGTGAGGAAACCTGCCAGTTCTGCTCCTGGCTGCACACCCAGAGCCTCCCAAGTGGGATTTGAGGGGAACTCTGGCACTGGGAGAGCACCAGCCCCTGTTCATGTGTGATGAGCATGGAGGTGGCAGACCCTAGGTAGATCTGGGTCAGGTTCTCCTTGCCCTGCTCCAGGGCACCACAAAAGGCTGTCATGCTGCATATAAGCAGGACCTGACTGGGACACTGTCCCCACCATGGCTCAGCTAGAAATTGGAAGGAAACATGTCTCCCTCCCTCTCTCTCTCCTGTTTGAGGAGCCTGGGGCCAGAGCAGTCTGAGAGGGGATGGTGGTACCCCAGAGCAGAGGTGGTTTGCAGAAGGGAGATGGTATTAATCCCAAAGAGGTGACAGGTATATGCTGTAGAGGGATGGTGCTTCCCTGCCCTCCAACCTGGTAGTCAAACCTTCTCCGAGGACAGTGATTGGGAAGCCCCAGCCTGTGGGTGCCACCAAGGGAGAAGAAAAAGGAGACAAGGGCTATGATGTGGGATCCTCCAGCTGTGCCCCCTGAGCAGCAGCGGTGAAACCCACCCTTGCAGCACCCTCTGCTCTGAGACATACTTGGCAGAAACTGGGTTGGTGACCACAGCAGCACAGCCTTGAGTCCCTCACAAATCACTAGTCCCCAGCCTCCCCCCTCCACTGCCAATGCCACCAGAGCCAGCTTTAGGTTTCACGACACCCACACCACAGCCAGCTCCACTGTGCCCTCCAGGAGGAACTCAGAAGTGTTGTCACAGCTCTGATCTTTCCCATACCCTCCTGGCACTCCTCCCATCCTCCCATCCCTCTCCCCAGGCTCTCCAGCCACTCACATCTCTTCACCCCTGCTCCCCTGGCAAGATAGTGACCATCCTCAAGTCACAAGTGGCAAAAGTACTGGGACAAGCTCCTGGGCTGGCAAGGTGAAGAGGTTTTAGAAGCATATTAGGAATAAAATAAATCTCAGTAATGGCAGAGGGTGCTACTATCTAGAGATGATAAAATTGCTCATAACAAGGGAAGAGAGGCAGAGTGAGCAAGGGTATTCCTGTTCTGTATATTTGAAAGGAAGCACCTGCAACATGCAAGGACAATGAAGTGCTCTTCAGCCTCATCCGTCTAAGGAGAATACCGAACAACATCGACATGGGACAAACATTTTCAAATCACCCTAAAAATAATAGTCATCTCAATAAGCCGCCTAATTTCACATGTCAAGAGTTTGAAAAGAGCTGGTTGATGGTTTCTTCAGCCCTCCAGTGTTGATGCTAAATGATTATGTGGTCAGAGAAATGGGATATATTGGGCGGGTCCAGAGCTCAGAGCCTGCCTGCCCCTCCGTATGCATCAGGAGAACACAGACAAGGTTCAGGAGTTACTGGAGACACAGCTGTGGTGAGTTACTCACTGAAACTGGTGTCTGAGAGGCCAAACTGCCTCTGCGGGTGGCTGTCTTCTCTAGTTACCCATCATTCCTCCACTAGGTACCTTCAATTAGGAGCTTGATAGGGGTTTTGATGGCTCCAGACCCTAGAGACAACTGGAAATGCTCTCTGGAGAATGTCCACGCCATGGGGGTGTGGAGGAGGTCTGTACACACAGTACCAGCTTGGCTGCTGACTGTTTTTCCCCAGCCATCTGGACATTGCTTGGGTTCATCTCATGCACAAGAGGAGGGATCCATAGAGGAGGAGGTGATGGGGAGCTGTGTCTACCCTGGTGCTTTCCATCTGCAACGGGAGCTTGCGGGGCTGAGCACAGCCCCTGCAGAGGGGTTACCATCCTCCTTTCTGGGAGGCAGTGGGGCATCAAGGTGGTTCAGGATGGTGTTTCCTTGGAGCTCATGTCTCCCACACCTGCAGGTCAGCATCAAAGGACAAGTTGTCTGCCCTGTTGCATGTGAGTAGCTCAGGACAAATTCATTCATATCCTGGAAATGCCCTTTTGTCTCCAGTGTCTGCAGAGGAGCCTGGGGTGAGCAGCCCAAGAGACCCACCTGCATGGGAGAAGCTGGCGTCTGACTGAAGTCACTTTCTTTCCACTCAGACAAGGACATTAGAGTGGCTGGGCTGTGCCAGACCCAAGTTCCATCTAACCCCTGGGCCATCTCCAACCAGGCCAGCAGCAGATGCTCAGAGATGTAAAGCCAGCACTGAGCCATCCTTTCCCACGGTATTTTTCCTGGCTTCTGTCAGTCAATGATTCAGGGCCTCCCAGAGCTGCAGATAGAGTTTGGGTCAGTCCAGCAGGTCCTGTGGCAGCCATTGGTGGCCCTATTGTCCAGGAATTTGTCTAACCTGCCTTTCCAGACATTTAAATTTTTGGTCTTCATGACATAGTGTGGCAATGAGTTTCACAGTCTAATTATACACCGCATGAAAAAGTGTTGCAGAGGCACGTACTGGAATGCTGGATGTGGTCTTGGTGTCTGGATTTTCTAGAGGTTGTAGAAAGTTTGCAGATGCTGAGGAAAGAGCCACAGAAATGATACAAGGTCCGGAAGAACCACCTTATGTGGGGACACTTGGGAAGCACAGCTCAACAGGAAGAATAAACCCACTGGAGATGGGAAGGCGATTAAAGCCCAGGTCTAGTAGAGCTCTTTGGTCTACAGAGGCAGAACCCATGCCAGGTTAGACACCCAGCTAGGACCACTGCTGCTGGAAAGAAGGCACATGTTTTCCATGCAAGGGAATTTAACTACAGAAGGGGGAGGCTCCATCTCTTGATGCTTCTGCAAAGATGTTTCAGCTACAAGCTTTGGGCTTGAACTGCAAATCAGCATAGGAAATCCTTTTATCTGGCAGGCAGTGGGGACCAGATCTTGCCTTCTCCAGCCCATGTTAGTAAACACCACAGGACCAGCTAGAAAGTCCTCAAAGGCAATGAAAATGAGCCACAGCTTGCCAACAGGGCTTAAATTACCTGTCCAAGAACATGCCCTGTGATGGCTCACACCAGAAAAAGCTGAAACCACCAGATTTAGATGGCCCAATGGCTATTTCTGTCTTTAAATTGAGTGAATCATTGGCCCTGCCCGATGGCCAGCAGCACTTCCTTCCCCTTTCAGACCTATTGCATTAAGTACAACTTGCCAAGAGCCAGCTGCTTCCACACCAGGCCCAGGCTGTCACTGTCCTCAGCAATTCAGGCCATTTTGTGCACCGTGGCCAAGAGCCATGTTCATAGTGCTGCCAGCACAGCCCAAACCTCAGCGGTAGGTGGGACGTGCATGCAACATAATGCTGGGCATCCAACCCATGGGCTGCTCTTGGGTGACCCTGCTACCCATATAGTGAGAGTGTCTCGTGCTAATGATGAGCAGACACCACTCAAGAGGGGAGTGTGTCTCCATGGTGCAGCAGCTCTGTCCTTCCATCATGCCAACCCATTTCTGCAACACCCTTCTATGGGAGGGACAGGGGGACATTGCAGGGGCTAGTGGACAGGGAGCCACCACATTCTCACACCATGCACCTTCTGTATCTACACAAGGGCTGGGACTCCTGCCAGAAACATCCTGGGGCAAAGCAAACATGGGAGCATGTCCAAACCCTGTGAGATCACTGATTTGCAGGCACCATTGCATGTCCAAACCCCATGAGACCGCTGGTGTATGGACACCATTGCCACATGCAGACCCCTTGTACTTGCCCATTTCCAATCTCTCCCATTATCTCCCATTTGAAGGCACTCAGGGCATGCATCCCTGGCCAGTGTTTGTCCTCCACAGCACATGGTTTTGCCTCCTTCCTCCAAGGGCAGAGATGCTCCTGTATCCAAGCAGAACACATCAGGGCAGCTCTGGGGTATAACATGCCAGGACTTTGCCATGTGCTGTGCACCATCTATAAAGCCACATTTCTGCCCCTGGGTCAATCGCTGCCAATAACAGATGCACTAGAGAAATCCCAAATGCCTCTGGGGAGCAGGTGAAGTGGTGGGACTCCCCTGGGAATGGTCAGCTGCCAGTCCTGTCCCTTAGCAGTGATGAAGAGGATGAGGATGCTAAGAAAGAAAGGTCACACTGAGAGGGGGAAAAGGGTGAGTCCAGCCCGTGGGGCACAAACCACATCCTGGGGTGGTGCCATGGTCCTGGCAGACTCAGCCACCAGAAGCATCTCAAGCAACTCTGGTAGCTTCCACCCTGCACAACGTGGTTGCTCAAGCTGCCTGGGGTGATTGCAGGCACAAAATCCCTGTGGGGCTGGGGAACAGGCAGAGGACAGACACCTCCTGCTTGCCAGAGAAGCCCCAGGAGCTTCAAGAAGAGGGGCTCAGAGGCCCGTGATGCCTTCTGGGTCCCCCTCCCTACCTCAGATGTGGCAGATGCCTTCAGTGGTGCGGGAAGAACCAAAGGGTCAGAGACGGAGGTGGGCCTGGAGCTCGACCTTGGCTTCCCTCTCCTCCAAGCTGCCAAAGGGATCCCAAGACGTCTCCTGCCCTGAGCCCAACCCCATCCTAGGGCAGGATGGGCTGCCCACTGCTCCCAGGCAGCCCCTGGCAGGCATTGGCATTGCAGGGGGGAGCCAGCTCGCAGACCCCTGGCCGGTGGGTATTTTTATCTCCCTTCCTTAGCCTCAAACCTCCCTGTTTCCAAGCTCTCTTTTCCCCATGGGGTCATTTTCTCTCCTGGCAGCACCATTTCAGGGAGGTGTGGGGGGCAACCTCAGCCCCACATCATGAGCCATTCTCCACCCCTGAGCAAGCAGCCCAAAGCTCTCACCGTGGACAGCCTACCTCTGATAGTTACCTCAGCATATACCTTGGGTCTTAAGTACATGGTTAGAAACAGATCAGTATGAGACATCTCCTTAAGTCTCATCTGGGAATCGCTGCTATCAATGAGTCCTGCTTTCCCAGTCAAAGATGATTTACTCAGATCTGCGCTATTGATTTTATTGTGGGAAATGTGGTGATACCTAGAGAGAGAGAGAGACAGAGATTTGACTTATGCGAGCGTGTGGGGAAGACTCCTGTCCCCACCATAGTGCCTGCCTTTTCTGCATCTGTACCAGAATTATTTGTAGTGTTTTACGCACCCATCTGCTCCCTGCATGCTCTCGATAAATCTCACTGGCTCTCACACACACACACATGTTTGCTTTCCATGTAGATTACTTATGATGAGAGTCTAATTAGACCCGGGGAAGCCTGCCTACAGAGCGAGCCTGGGGAGAGCTTAATTAAAGTCAATGGAGAAAATTATAGGTGAAAAAAAAAAAAAAATTAGGGCAGCAAGGAAAAAATATCAAGAAAGAAACCAAGGGGGGAAGAAGAAGCAGGGAAGTAACAGTGGCAGCGAGGGAGCATGTGGCTGCCGGGCTCCCGGGAGCAGCCACCCTGAGCACTGGGCATCAGCGCTGGGACCCACGGCACTGCGGCGTGGAGAGCCCGTGGAGTGCCCGTGGGTCTGCCTGGTGGGGAGGGGGGCAGGTGACAGGGTGGGAAGGGGACAAAGTGAGAAGGGGATGGGTGACAAAGTAGGTGGATGCATGTGGCCTTCTGCAAGGGAGTCAAGGCTAAGCCAAGATCCTCCCCTCTCGCCCTCCTCTCTGGCACATCCTCTGCAAAGGATGGACAAGGCGGGCTGGGAGAGCCACCCGGCTCTGGATCTCCTCTCCGTGTGTGCCCTGAGTCCTCCCAGTCTCATCCACATCATGTATCCATGAGCTGGGCAAATGGGAGTTGCATAGTGGATGCACAAGCTCCAGCTCCTCACTCTGTCTGCCCTTTTTTCCCAGAGGGGCCACACTCGTGGGATTTTCTTGCCCCTCTGCAAATTATAGCACATGGGCTGTGAGGTGATGGAGAATCCATCCTGAGAGGGCAACAGGGATTTTGTAGGTCACCACAGCGCACCAAGGGCACCCCCAGTGACCCCTGCAGTGCAGGGCACTGTTCTTCACCCCCAGCAATGGCACTGTTGAACCCAGTGACTTCTGACTGAGGGAGAACATCTCTTTTAAAAAGTCTTGCTTTAGAGACCACAAATGATGGAGAATCCGCCACATCTCTTAGCAAATTGCTCCAATGGTTAATTATACTCCCTGTTTAAAAGATGCATCTTATTTCCAATTTAGGTTTTTCTAGCTTCAGCTTCCAGCCATTGAATCTCATTACATTTTTTATCTGCTAGATTAAAAAACCCTCCATTATCAGAAATCTCCTCCCTCCGTAAGTATTTATAGACTATGATCAAGTTGCCTCTTAACCTTCCCTTGATCAGCTAAATAGGCTGAGCCACTCAGTCTTTCCCAGTCAGCCAGGCCTCGTGCACCTCCACTCATCCCTACTGCTCTGCTCTGAGCCCTCCCTGGTCCTGCGGCATCCTGGACCAAGGGTGGATAGTCCCTGGGTCAGGACGGATGAGGAGATGGTGTCCTGGGTGATGCCATATGCAGATGGAGAACCAGGGCGGCGGGTTGTGCTGCTGTGCAGCTGAAGGAGGCCTTGGCGTGGGTAAGATGCACCTGACTCTGTGGGGAAGATGCTCAGTGTGGTACAAGCACAGAGAAAATCCTCCACAAAATACAGCAAAGGACAGGAGAGCTTTGGGAATGGAGGTAAGTAGTTAGGATTGATGTGCTTATAAATGGGAAACCAGGAGAAGAGCGACATGATGGAGGGAGAGCATCGGCTGGGCAGGTGATGGAAGCAGCAGCATTTTGGGTGGCAGGGGCTGCAAGGTCACATCGCAGCTCAGCTGGGGGTGATGCTACTGTTACAAAACTGCTCAGCAAGGTGAGCTGGGCAGGGAGGGAGCTCAGAACAGCCCATATGGACATGTCCAGGGGCTCTGCCAGCTCTCGGAGACGGTCAGCTCAGCTTCAGGGCCAGCTGTGGCCCTCTCAGATAGTGCAGCCTGTGAAAGGTGCTGACTTCACCTGAGTGAGGATAGGAATACCTGGAGAACCTGAGCTGGGAAAGTCATTTATGTTATGGATCTGTGCTCCTGCCAGAGGTGTGATGATCTCCCCCAGGACTGTCCTGTCTGGGGTAGCCTGACATCAGCAATGCAGACATCTGTCTTTGGCCAGCTGGTTGTCTTGCAGAGTCGTGCATCAAGCACAGGCTGAGCTTCCTGCTGGTTGCTGCTCCAGACCAAGGCAAAGAGGGAGGTCCTTGGGTGATGCAGCATGTCTCCCGTGTGGTGCCTGCTCAGCCCCAGCTGGAGCATGATCAGAAACGACTGGTAGTGGAGCAGGATGGCTGAGGGACTGGCATTATTACTATGGAGCTCCAAATTGACATAATGCCCTCCACAATATCATTTTGACAGTGCTATCACTTCTCCACCCTGTTAGGCACCTTCTGCTGGATCAGCACTGTGTCCTTGGGCTGGCTTGCTGTCAGCCTTGGCAGGAGCTCTACCCAAAATGCTGGCATCCGATGGGAACATTGTAACCTCTGTGTAGTGCTGGCCACAGGCTGGGAACTGTCCACCTCCCATGGCCCAGCAGCCTTCTGCACTTCCCCGTCTGGAGCCCCCTGCCCCATATCTCATACATCCCCCATGCACTGGTGTACGACATATCTATGACATATCCTACAACCAAGCAGTCTGCTATAGGGAATGGTGAGTCCCAGTAGTTCTGCTCTTTGCCCTTCTCTGTGTTACTGACTGTTAAATCCTCTCAATTTGGGCTGAAAAGGGCCTTTCTTGGAAAGCAATGATACAGATGTGCTTCTGCTCACAACATCCAGCTGTGGATTCCAGTCTGTCGGCTTAACCTCATCCTCCCTGATTCACAACTGGGGCATCCTGGGGCAAGGCTTTGCCCAAAGCCACCACCACTTGTGTGATGGACACCCAGGGGTTTGTGGTCTAGGGCAGTGAAGTGTCCACCGGGCTCTGGAGCTGCGCCTGCAGGTCAGTGAAACCGGGATCCTGATGTGTGCTCAGCCAGCGTGCGGTGGGGGAGGCTGCTTCCATCCCTGGAAAGCCTCCTCACACCCACAGCCACAGACCCTGGCTCCTCCTGCCTGGTGTCAGACTCAATAAGGGAGACGAGCTCCCCCAGTACGGCCAGCACACACTGTGTGGTCTCCCTCTGGCTTTAGGCTCCCAGAATTTCTTCTTCTCTCTGAGCAATGTCAGGCTGAATAAAACTAAATAGATCCTGATGGAGGAAAACTGCAGTTAAGTGGGTTGGCTGACTGCTTGCCTTCTTTTTATTTTGCTTTCTGAGTTGTCACAGATAGAAAGCCACCAGGGAAATGTACTGGCAGGCCCTCGGTCACGGTCCCTCGCTCTTCCAGCCAGTGTCCCTTGAGCCTGGTTAGACCTGGCTCCTGCCAGGACACGAGGCCACTCCAGTCCCAGGAGGAGGGTTGGCATCTGACAACTATGAAATGAAACTCGTGTCACCTTGTGCCTGGGAGATTAGTAAAGGATCACCCATCCCTGGTGGCTCAAAGGCGCAGGGTCCTGCCCACGGCTGTCCTCCTCCTGTGTGCTCCTCCAAGGAGCTGATGGAAGCTCAAAGCAATGACCTGGTGGGAGGCAGAGGTCATCCTATGGGGATGCTCTGCTCATAGTCAAAGGTTGGGGAAGACAAAGATAAGCCCTAAGTCTTTGCAGAGTGACCAGATCTCGTGATCTCAATGTACATCTTGTGATGTTTGATGCTATATTCACATAGCCTCCAGTCCTGGCATCATATGAGCAAAGCCGTCTTGGCTCTCTTTCAAATGTGCAAGTTTCTAGGGCACATGATGGTAGAGGCTGCTTGCAAATGGGATGACGAAACCATCCTGAGAAGGCAGGATGCACTCCAGAATTTTTTTTTTTTCAAATCTTCTGATATTTGAGCTAGTCTTATGATTCTGGGGGGAAGCCATTTTGTGTTTTTCCTTGTTTGGGAGCTATTATCCAAATCGCCGTCCAGAGCACCTGTCAGGCAGCATGCAACAATCCTGATTTTGGACAAAAGCTGACTGCAAAACAGTGGCAAGTGGAGAACTGCTTCAGCACTGGCCTTCCGAGAGTCCCTGGAGAGACCAACAGAGCGTAATGGCAGACAGACGCATCTGGGGGATGGACCATGACAACATTCCAAAATTTGATGGTTTTGAAGAAAGTGCTCCCTATAAAATGTCTTCCAAGCTCAGGAAAGACCAAGCACACAAGATCATGCAAATGTGCTAGAGGAAAGAAATGCCAAGACTTTATATTTCAAAACCAAAGTCAAGAACAGAACCCAGCAAACCCACAAATCTTCAGAGCATTTTGGAGCTGAGGTTAGCACAGACCTCCTGGCTTCAACAGAGAAAATCGCTTCTCATTAGAGGAACATGACTCAAATTCTGTGAAATGGCAATATAATTCTCTCTTGGAGTTTGCTCACTGTGGACTTCTAGAGGTGTGGAGGACATCAGGTGAGTATCCACGACCTCAGAGGCTCAGCTCAACAATTCCTTCTTGGGGTATCAGCTCAGACTCACACCCAGATGTTGAACAGTCAATCCACACTTCCAGTCTACCCACACTTCCAAGTGGGTTGGAAGGGAAGTACAAATGGCAGGGCCCATTAAAACCCCAACCATCAGGTGCTACCAAGGGCAGGTGCTGCTCTCAAGACTCTCCCGGGGGGTGCGGGAGCGGTATTATGAGGGCTATCAGAAATAGGCCATTCATAAACTTTTCCCTTAAATTATTTTTCTAGTTTATTCCAGATGTCTTGGTGCTCCTTCCCAAACAGAGGAGTTTCCAGACCTGGGGGCTTGTCTCTCCCTTTCTATTTTCTTGTTTCCCTTCTCATCTCTTTTGCCTTTTAGGTGAAGGAGGAGATAAAACCAATGGAAAATTTTATGTCATTAAAACAGGTCATTCTGAAACACCACTTTTCTTTTAAAGGACATGGATTTAGTATTATTTTTGCTCATCTAACGTGGGATTTTTCATTCATCTCTGATCACAGCAAATTTCAGACATCCTCACTGAGCCTCACTGGAGCCACCTCCTCAGATGCCTGAAGGTGTCCAGACCAGATCCCAGAACCTGTGAGTTTTTTGGGTTACACCAACTTATCCCAACCCATTCCACGAGCACCATGGGCAAGAACAAGAACAGAGAAGATGACAGATGCAAACACATGGCAAGAAGCAGACACAGCCAGGTCCTAAGCAGGAAATCATCCATATCTTGCCGGGGTGGTACCACATCTCACCAGGAACCCATCTGTGCCGTCTTCACTCAGCCTGAAGCACTCAACACAGGTATTTTTGAAACTCTGGCATTTCCTAGGACCTGTTTTTAGGTGACCTCCTGTAACAGTGATGTCTGTGGTGGGAACAGAACTAACAAATAAAGACTGACCTCTGTCCAACCCTAGCTGCACACCAGGCCATGAGGCCAGTATTGTGCCCATAACAGGATGGCAGATGATTGTCTTCTTTTCCTTTACCACTGAAGGTTCACTAATGTGGTTTAACAAGATCAGTTTGTTTTCTGCTGTTACAGGGACATCAGAAAAATTTAAACTGGGAGCTGACTGGGGCTGAAATGTCCCACACCTCCCAGGGAAGAGCCCTGTTGGTATTTCTCATCGTAGGGTGAATCTCTTTACTCACCACCTTGTAACATGGTCCCATCAGGAGGGCTCTGACGCTGTTGTTTGGTCATGATTTTTGCATGAGAAATGAATCGTGGTGCTAAGTGGGAGCACAGATGTCTCTGACGAGCTCAAGAATCAGAGCCAGTGCTGGCGATCAAGCCCTCGGCATGTGCAGGGCTGTGGACAGTTGCCTCTCCCCACGCCAGCAGCAGGAGCTAATCAGTGCTGATTAAACCAAAGCTACATTTTCCTAGAGAGATTTTAAAAACTTAAATGTCAGGTTGCACCCCCTCATGTCTCCCACCCTCAGACCATTGGGCTGAACTTCCACAGGCTCGTAACCTTCCTAGGGCTGAGCCCATGATTCCTCTGAGCTGGTGTTTCTGGTCATCCTCCAGGCATCTCTGAAGCATTTTGTCCAACAACAGAAGTCTGGACATGCCGGTCTTCACCAGGCTTCTTGGAAAGGAAGATGGGGAAGGGAAGCTCAGGCCCCGTGATGGTGAGAGGGAAGGATCCCCCACAGATGCTGGGGCTTTGCTGGCAGACCAGTGGCCAATGGAGCACATGCTGCAGCTCGTCTCTAATTTATTGGTGGGGCCAGCAGGTATTGCATTAGGTTAAGTATTAACAGATCTCATGAGCCTCATTAGCTGTCCTCTTTTCACTTTCCAACAGAAGAGTTACTGCTCCCAAATCTATAGTGCCTTGGCAGCTGCCTGGTTCCCAGGTTAACCCTCACCAAGCCTGCTTTGTCAGGCTTGCTGCACAGATCAGCGTCACTTCATGTGCATCATGACCATGGGTGGAAAGCTTCCCAGGCCTGGCACTGTCCTGCTTGCTCAGCAGTGAGGCATGAGGTCTATTGGACCATCACCTCCACAGCACAGCACCAAGATCCAACCTCCTCAGCTCAGCTTACTCAGATGTGCCAGCAAAGGCTGGTTCCCAATGCAGACCCCCGGCCACTGGGATATCACCACAAGGGTCTGTCTGGCTGATGATGGGCATTTGTCCATTGGCACCTCTGTCAGAGTCAGCCTGTCAGGCCCCTCCAGCAGAGTCCCTCACCCCTCAGTGATGCAGGTTTCATCTGCAATTCAGCACTCCCCCGGTGCAGATCCCAACAGGCTCAGGAGATCTGGGCTCTGCAGGGGGCAAGGCAAGTTCCCATGGAGGCATTCAAACTGCAGACACCTGTTCTTGGTCATATAAACCCCATGGTCAGGGCTCTCCTGTAACTAGTAAACCAGGAGGGTAGCACAGGACATAACAAATGGCTGGAAATGTTGCATCTCCACTAGACAACTGGGACGGCCATGGGGCTGCATGTCTCTGAAAATCTTTGCTCCAAAGGTCGCCAAGCACAGGGCCAGAATCGAGTGCGGGAGCACAGATCTGGTCTGATCCCACAGCCATGAGCTGTGACCCAGGCTCCTCTTACAGGCGACATGTTCCCCAGGCATCCATCATATCTAGTTTGGGAGGCAGCAGGGACGGGGAGCGCAACATTGCCTGGGCAGCGTGCTCAGCTGCTCAGTCCCCATGCTGTGAAATATTTGGGCCTTATAGAATCATGGAATGGTTTGGGTTGAAAGGGTCCTTAAAGATCATCTAGTTCCAACCTCCCTTCCATGGGCAGGGACACCTCCCACTAGACCAAGTTGCTCAAAGTCTCATCCCACCCGGCCTTGAACACATCCAGTGTTGGGGCATCTACAACACCCCTGGGCAACCTGTGCCAGTGTCTCACCACCCTCAGAGTGAAGAACTTCTTCCTGTTTTCTAATATAAATCTACTCTCTTCCTGTTTAAAGCCAATGCTCCTCACTACAAGCCCTTGCAGAAAGTCCTCTCCTGTTGGAGTACATCTGATTTCAACTTCTGCCAGAAGAGGCTTCAGCCAGCTCCATCTCACTGTGTCTCTCCATGTCAGACCAGAGCTGTGTAATTCACACCAGTTACCGATGGGATGGCAGAGGCATGAGCAGGACATACATTTTATGGAGGTTCAATTGACTCCTGCTGCCCTGCAGGGCTCCAAGCCAGCACCCACAACTACTGGCAACAGAGGAGGAGCTGGCAGTGGGTGCAGATGGAGGGTGTCGTGACCTGGTTCTCCTTCTCAAGTACAGCCCTTGCTTCAACAAGCCTTGGACAGTCTCTGCAGCTCCCCGTAAGTCCATGCTGGAAAGCACTTTTCTTCAAACCTATTAATTGTTAAACAACACTATGCTTTAATTATGAAAAAGAACCAAGCAGCCAACTGCGTTACAGGGAGAGATGAAGGTTAACGAGCTGGGCAAGGTCATTATCTGGCCTGCTCCTCCTCTGCCCCTCCTCTCCCCCGGTAGGACTGGGGAGGGCTGTGCAATGCCATGGCTGATGCTGTCACATTGCTCAGCAGCAGCCCCACACTCTGGACAGCTGATTGTCCACATGGGCAGGGGCTGCTGCCTGCTCAGACCAGCTCTGGCAGCGGCCCGGCTCCCTGGGCACCAGGAGCTGCTGGTGGGCATCTGAGCACAGCTTCAGTGGTGGGGGAACAGTTGTGTTGGAGTGTGTGACAGCGCAGGTAGAGTCCAGGGTGAGTGTCAGCATGGCTTGGCATTGGGCAGGTGAGCTCCTCATGTAGCCTCCTGCTACCTCTGTGGGCCTTTTAGAAGGACCCCACATGGGACAGGTTGAGATGGGCTGGGGAAAGACAGTATCTTGGAGGACTTGGGTTCAGGAAACGCTCTCCTGTGGTGCAGAGTCGGCTGTGAGCACAGACTTACAGGCAGGGACTTCTGTAACTCTCATGGCAACTCTCTGCCTCCGTGTGATGCTCCTGATCCCCAGCACACCACCCACCTCACCCCGCCTTTCATAGGTCTCTTCTGACAGCTCCCTTGAGGCAGGAACTGGCCCCTGTCTTCCTCTCAGGAGCAGAAACCTGTTTGGAGAGGTCTGTCACACCTGGGAGAAGAAGAGATGAGATCTGATGGCTCTTAAGCTGCTTCTGCGGTGGTCCTGGTGCTTCCCAGTGGACTTCACTGCAGCACCCAGGACACGATGCCAGGAAATCAGGTGCATGAAAAGCTTAGTTTTGACTGTCACTGACTGTAGCTTCATGTGTTTCAATACCTTTGTTAAGTGACATCCTGAAGGTCAGTGAGGAGATCAGCACACGATTTAGGAAGTGATCCCAGGCTGGCGACATCATCTTAGTGCCGAGGGGGTGTCAGCGTTTGGCCAGATGCTCTTCACCATCCCATCAATAATTTGGCAGTAAATACCAAATCTCTCTGGATAAAATGTGTAGATGACATAAAGATTGGCAGAGTGGTGAATAATGAGGCAGACACACGGAGCTGGATCGCTTCCCTTGCTGGGCCCCATCCAACAAAATATGTTCTAATAGCCTTGGATGCAAAGTCATACACCTCGAGCAGGGAGCCTGGAGCTGGGGGCCAGTCCTGGCAGCGGGGACCATGGGAAGGTCTGGAGGCTGCAAAGACGTGCATCAGCTCCCAGGACAAGGGTAAGAACCTGGATGGCGAAGTGTTGGGACAAACGAACCCATCAACCTGAGGTATAGTGAGTCAGGCTTCAGATCACTGAGCCTGGGGGAGTCCATCTACATCCAGTGGTCCTCAATAGAGGCTTATGGGCAGCTCAGGACCAGGAGCTGAATGTCACTGGCTCGAGAACCACTGGCACAGATCTACTGCAGACCAGGGCAACCTGCATCCTTGGGAAGTGTCAATACAAAGCAGGGAGCTAGAAAGAGGGGCAGAAGCTTTCCCCAGGGAGCAGCATGTGAGAGGACCAGCGGTAAGTGAGGGCAGGTCA